>CACRXK020002050.1:0-19466 GCA_902702795.2 Paramuricea clavata | reverse complement strand
TTGCATAATTTCGTACGTTCATATTTCAGGAAACAATGAGCTAAGACTTAGCTTACATGTAAGAAGTCTAAATCTACGCCATATCCCTTACAAACCCTAACGACAATTCGCTGAAATACAAGTTAGCCTGATATGTCATCAAGCAAACAAACGCTGAAGTTAATATTTGATATGCCGATTTTCGCTAATTTTAGACACGTCCCAAAATATGCTCCCGATTTTGAACATTAATATCTCCGTGAATTTTTAAGTAAAATACAACTGTAATATATATCAAAATCTAAGTTAGTCCTTCCTCTATTTGGTGCAAGTTATTTCTGTTTGATAGCTTTACTTGTTTAGAAGTTATTATAAATCAAACCGGAGTACTTTTTTTTGGGACACCCGGTATATATATATATATATATATATATATATATATATATATATATATATATATATATATATATATATATATATATATATATATATATATATATATATATATATATATATATATATATATATATATAAATATATATATATATATCTATATATATATATATATATATAAACTATACACGGAATTCGAAAAAATGTCCTCGCGGGAGCCTCGCCCGCTTCAATTAAACTAAAAATGTATCCTTCCAACGTCGATCGAAAGGCTTGCAGTAATAAATTTACGTGGTGTTTCCACAAACACTGAAAGTATTATATGTTTTATCGCCATGCAAATCTGCAAAGAACGTAATTGAAACATACTCGTTATATTTGAAAAACTGCCACGCAGCTCTAAGACCAGATTCTAGTGCACCTTGGATCCAACCATTCGCGAACGAAATAGCTTCCCCACCAAAGAAAATAGGACGAATTTTTTTCGGTTCCAGTAAAGTGCGAATATGTTGCATATAGCTGTATGGAAGCAATTGAACAAACGCTCCTTGTGCAGACGGATCAGTGTACCAAGACTGGATGGCCCCGGCTTCAAAGCTATCTGCAACTTTCGATCCATTCTTGTCTTCGTCCAATAAGCCTTCGTAAAGAACTTGGACCTCACGCAAGGCCTCAGTAATAGCCTCATCTTGTGGCTGCGAACCGAATAGGAGGGCCTCCTTGTCCCACGTGTAGAGCTCTAGTACTCCCCGTTTTGACGTTTTGTCGGATCTTTCCTTGCTTGGGTATACAATCTGACTGATAGGTAAATCAGTTTTGGAAATTCCTCCGTCAACGATGGGAAACTTTCCTTTCTCCCAGAATCTTTCTCGAAATCCAAGGAATATCTTAGTCGAGGGCTCGTAACGAATACCTCCAATGGCATCATTCACACTCTGTGGGAGAGCTGGGCTAAACTCCACCTGACGCATGATATTTAGTGGAACGGTAAGAATGACAGCATCGGCTTCAAAATCAACGTCGTTCTTTGTCTGGGTTTGTCGACCAGACACTTTGACTTGGTAGGAACACTTGTCATCTCTAGGTTTTCGCCACTCCACTTTTCTAACTGTGATTCCATAATGGATATCATTTTCTAAGCAGTATGGGTCTGCAATATCTTTGATAAAGGCCTCGGGTAATTCCTCCATACCGTTCTTAAGGGTCTTCATTTTAGGAGTCCACCATTTCCCGATTTCCTCTGCCAGCATGGTTGCCACAGATACCTAAAAAGTACGCTATTAGTTACTGGCTTACCAGAACAAATACCTGTGCTGAGTTATTTAATGTAATCACATTTTACCAGTGTTACAAACTACTAACTACAATTACGTAAAAATTACAACTTCTTCTCCGAAAAGTATACTGAATTATTAGAAATTACAAATGACTTTCGTTCAAACGTAATTAATTACCAATTACCATGATTGCTTTTTAAAATGTAATAATTGATTACCAATTGCTAATCAGATTACATTATATTTATAAGGCTCTAATAATATTGAGCAACTGCAATATCAAAATGCATCAGCAGAACTGCGTTGAATTTTGTTACTTAATTTGCATAAGGAAATTTTTGCGCAGTCGCTGTTCAATTTCAAAACCATTTCCTTCTGAAATTTCGCGAATTGGTAAGGCTGCATATGGGAAATGATAAGAAGTACCCAGAAGTAACACACGATTACTTTCTTCAAAATGCTAGCTACTAGTAATTAGTAACACGTTACTTTAGTAACAAGTGTTTACAACACATTTACAAAGAACTTCGAAAATGTTTCTCACTTCCCACATAAACGATCACAATGAACGTATGGTGAGGTGAAGATCGAGAAAATCTCGCTTACAACTCAGCCCGTGTAGGCCAACCAGCCCACGTTTATATGGAAAATGCCCAGCCTGTTCAGTTGTGCGAAATCCCGGGCTACCTTGGTTTCCATATCTGAATGGCGCGCAAGAAAGAACGCAGGATCTCAGCAAGACAACGGGTACAGCCGTACTTGCCGTTCGGTTATATCACTACCTCGGGAAATCCAAGATAATTTAAATCTGTGATGCCATCGATCGCTGTTTTGGGCCAAGGTCTGAACGACGCTTTCGAATGTTTATGTGGAGAACAGCCAACATCAGACGAGAGAAATTCTGTAAAGGACATTTTGCTCCAACGTTTCAACCACTTCCGCCATTCTTTTGCGTATTTATCTGGGTCTATGCATTCACCTTGTAAAAATAAAATATATAAAATTTTCTTTTTTCAAAATATACTTCGGGCAATAAGAAATAATCTTGAGTTATCAACAATCTTGTACAAAAATCTTTCGACATTATGCATTCTTAAATTTTGAGAGCGTGATACATGGGGCCAGTTTATTCGAAAGCTGCATGGTTAGTATTGTCCTAGAATAAAGCAAAACTTCAAAGCAAACTCCGCAACAAGTTGTTTAGAAACTTGGAAATGTTTGAATAGATATCTTGACTTGATCACTACAATTTTCCCCCATATTTTGGAAGCTTTTCACCTTTTGTTTTGAATCTGGTTAACCCATAATTTGTTCTAGAAGCTGGTTTGTATATAGGTTCTGTCTGGAGGCATATCTGGTGTTATAACTATGAACATCAGATGCTTCCATATAGTTAAATTTAATAAGGCTTTAGCCATTGAGGAACATTTGCTTTTGTAATTATTATTTAATAAACAAGAGATGATATTTTCAGGTTAAAGATATTTTCAAGTTTCAGTATTTCGAGAAGTTGAAAAATAGGCCGTTACATTTTCGTTTGTTCTTGAGAAAAAATTGCACGAAGACATTTGTTTTGTTTAGTTTTTATTGAGTGCCCCAACTCATGATACCATAATTTAGGTGTGTAGTAAAGTTGTTTTAGCATATGAATGGATACGAAATGTCTTTTTATAACTCCACATAATTAGCATGTTATCATTGCAGCATTTCAGTACATGTTTTAGCTCGTCATTAGCTGATTGTTTTTTCCAGTTCATTTACGCTGTTTGAAGAATAGAAAATATTTGTATCATCAGCGAAAATTCTAAATAAAAATTTTTTTGAACAGTTAGGCAAATCGTTGATATATAACAGGAAGAGTAATGGTCCTAAAGTAGATCCCTGTGGGACACCACAAGTCATTGTTTTCATACTAGATTCTGTTTCACCAATTTTAACGTATTGTTTGCGATCAGATATGTAGCTTAAAAACCATAAATTAACCATTTATGCGCCACTCCACGAATTCCATAGCCATAGGAATGTATTTTATCCATGCAGTAGGTCAAAAGCTTTCGAGAAATCTAAAAAGATTGCGCAAGTTATTTTGTTTTCGTCTATTGCTGTTTTCAAGTTTTCAATAGTTTCGAGAATTGCGTGTTCAGTTGAATGTCCTTTTCTAAAACCAAACTGATAATCAAAAAGTATCTTTTCTTTTTCGAGAAAGGCAAAAATTTGGTTGTATATAAGTCTTTCTAATACTTTACTAAAAGGAGAAATAATTGCAATTGGTCTATAATTTCCCGATTCCGTTGTAACGCCACTTTTATAACTGACAGGAGTAACTCTTGAAATTTTGAATATTTCAGGAACTATTCCGGTTGATATTGATTCATTATATATCTTTACAAAAGGTTTACATAATAAGTGACTTGCAATCTTGATCAGTGCCGCACGATATTGGAATGTTCATGTACGATTTATTTTCATCTAAGGAAGAAAATATTGCTGAGACTTGATTTTCTGTTACTGGGCTTAAATAGAAACTATTTGGTGGCGAAATATTTAAATATTGTGAAGAACTTACTTGATTCGTAGGAAATTGTTTCGATAAGTTTGAAACGACATTTATAAAATATTAAATTGCTGAACAAATTTGCAATATCATTTTGATTCGTATGACTCTTTCCATCATGCACAATTGGCTTGTCGGTGAAATTTGGTTTTTGCTCTTTCATTTTATAAGATTGCCAATTATTTTCCAAGTTAATTTAATTTAAGATTATTTTTATATTTTGTGAATTGGGATTGATAATAGTCTTTTTTACTTTTCTGTTTGATAAATGTTAACATATTTGCATATCTTTTTGCTGCCGAGCGAAGCGAGGCGGCACACTAATGTCGTCCCAGTTTCCCGGTAGGATGTATAATATACTGTTGCATAAAGAATCGAGATTTTGTGTCGTGATGTTGGCGAATTTGTGACGTAAAATGACGTAACAGTTACAAAATGGCAAACAATCCGAGCAGGATCGAATAACTATGCATATCCGAACTGGAAAAACACAGCATGAAGGTCTCCAAGCAGTAAACAGCGTGTTTTCCATGGCCATTGTTCACGAAGTGACTATTAAGGGGCCGATTACATGGACAACTTTCAACCCCGGGGTTGAACTCAGCCCTGTTAATCGGGTTGAAATTTTTTGCGATTACATGGACGATTTCAACCCCGGGGTTGAAACGCTATACTATACGTTCTCGGCATCGATTCTCGGAAGTAAAAAATCCTTTATTTTGTTTTCTTGTAATAAATAGTCACTACCACGTATGCTCGAACAAGTCATGATAATTTCAGCCCTGGGTTGAAACGATTACATGACAAAATTTTCAACCCAGGGCTGAGTTCAACCCCGGGGTGGAAATCTCAACCCTGCTAGCTGAAGCAGGGTTGAAATTTCAACCCCGGGGTTGAACTCAGCCCTGGGTTGAAAATTTTGTCATGTAATCGCGCGTTTGATTTTGATAGAGTTTTGTATTACAGACAGGGCTGAAATTTCAACACGGTAAACAGGGCTGAGTTCAGCCCCGGGGTTGAAAATGCTCCATGTAATCGGCCCCTAAAAGTGACTGGTTTGCATGCAGTACCAGTTGGATTTTCACGATGCAAACGATCGACAATATTTTGAATAATTCAGGTATTAAAGGATAGCTTTACTTCTTTCTGGCGATTTACTGTTTAGTGTTCGACATAGAGGTATTGAAACAATATGATTTCATAAATTTATCAGCAGTTTTAATAGGCAGCCCACTGATACAGTAAGCAAGGAGTCAAAATGAATACTTTCAGTTTATTTGTTTGTGGGGCGATGCCGCCAGGCCCAAGGCGATGAGTTTATAGTGTTTGTGCTAATCTTCAACACATATGACAACACATTATGCTTCCTTACATGAGCGCTATGATGCAAAATGCCGCCAAAATTAGTCCTACCAATTTTTGGGTGACGTCCGTGTTGACAAAAACGTCGCTTGCTTAAGCTGTCTATATACGAATTTAATAACAATTTCATACATAGAAATACTACCAGTAAGTCAGTTTTTGCCTCAATTATCATTTTAATGGTACTTTCAAAACTACCACTACCGCAGAACAACAGAACAATCTGCCGATGGGGAGACCAAATCTATTTTGTTGACATTTTTGTTTAATACGTCAGCTTCATATGACACCATTCATTGTGTAAATGATTAAGATTGCAATTGTTTAATATGTCAGCTTCATATGACACCATTCTTTTTATAACGTCCGTGTTGACAAAAACGTCGCTTGCTTAAGCTGTCTATTATATAATGTAAGACGTCGCAGTCAAACCTAAAATTCAATCCAGACTGCAGAACTTTGAACTTCCATACCTGGTTTTGGTGCAGTATCAATGACTTGTTTTATAGTTAACTTGTAGTAAGCGACTAGAAAATAAAAAAACGAATGTCGCAATTTTACAACATAGCTTTACATGTCATGTCACATTTGGTTAGCGCGTGTGATTAAAAAACTAAAAGAGTGATGGAAAATTGCCATGCAGAAACAGCGAATGATAATTGTTATATGTAAACGTAATAATAATTCATTCATTTTATTTTTACCTATACTGCACAACTTACTAATATTATCAATCCTATGCTTTTTTCTGAGACCCATCTCGATGATTCTCTTGTCCCATCCAGACCACAATTTGTCACACATTGCTTTTGCTCTAGCCCTTTCTTCCTTGTTGTCGCTTTGAAAGTCTAAATTAAATAACAAAAATGAAATAAAAATTTCTCGAGTGCAGTTAAGTTTGTAAAAAGTATTATAGAATATGTGTTTGGTATGCACATATGTACTTAGTATACATGCACATACTAAGACTCGGCAAGCTTGAAAAATAATTATAAATTTAAATTGTAAATATTATGTAAACGACATAAACATCGCTACATTCACTTCGAAATACTTTTTATTTATTATTTTATTTATTGCTGCCTCGTAGAGGTATAAAGAGGCTACAAAAGTAATGGTCTTCAAATGGAGGCCGGACGCGCAAAGGCGGGAATATTTAAAAAAAAAGGTCGACAGATTTGGATTAGGATTAGATTAGGGTAAAACTAAGATTAGATTAGGGTTAGAGGTTAGAGTGGGGGTTGGGTGGGGGTTAGGGTTCAAATTAAGGCAATGTCTTAATTTGAACCCTTTTTACTCGAGCTCAGCTCGAGTTATAGTTTCGGTCTGGTTTTGGTTTTTTTCGCGCAAGACTTATTCTCCCACGCGGCCACTCTTAATTCTGACCAATCGAAACAAGTCGTGGACGCATGTGATTATTTGTGATTATCTTATTAGCGTTCAATGGCTCATTCGACTTCCTGCTCTTCGTGCTATTACCTTGTTTGCTCTCTCAGGACTGTACTCAGTACTCTACTACTCTTTATACAAAAAGTATAATAATAGTGGATTTTAATATGCGTACTCGATCAAGTATTTGTGAATGTATGCTTTTTATGCGTACTCAATCAAAAGTAAACGGCTTTACTTTTTCTGAGCATACTCGATCAAAAGTAAACGGGCAAACAGCTGTGCGCTTTCTAAAGAACAATAAACCCTGGAAACAATTCGTCCAACACTGAGTGCAAGAGATTAGAAGGTCTTCGTTTAAAGATGCCTGGCGATTTTGTCCTGGGTCAAAGAATCCGGCCGATTTGCCATCTCGAGGGACTACAGGGACAGATCTGAAGTCGAACGAAGCCTGGTGGAAAGGGCCTGAATTTCTGCAACGTCCTGAAGAAGAATGGCCAAATCACTTGGCTTGTGAGAACACGGATCCGATTGCAATCGCAGAAGTTACGAAACACAAAACTTCTGTCATTCATAGTTTAGCCAACCAAGCGAAGCCGTTAAATTCAGACATCAGTACTGTTATTGACTGTCAGCGCTTCAGTACTAAAAAGAGATTATTGAGAACAACTGCCTACGTATTACGATTCGTTTTAGTTTTTGTAAATAGTTTTAAAATTCTTTTCTGTATACTTTTCGCACGCCCCTCGTGGAAATCAGCTTCGGTTGACGAGGTCAGCGTGTTTAAATAAAGTTTATCTATCTATCTATCTATCTTACGTTTTTACCGCAAAGAGAAAATTCAAAGAGAAGAAGTTATGGAAAGAGAAAACGCAGAGACAGCTGAAAGATGTAGATCGCCCGAACTATCAACACTCGAACTGAGACAAGCAGAAGAATTGTGGATCCAAGCAGTTCAAAGAAATTCATTTGTGGAAGAACTTAAGTTTTTATCGAGTAACAAAGTTTCGACACCTCCGACTTATGTTGCACAGTTTGGATTATATGTTGATGAACAATCGTTGATTAGATGTGCTGGACGAATAAAGAATGCCCATCTCCCAAACTTGAGTAAATGTCTTGTTTTGCTGCCGAAGAACCACAACTTTACCAATTTAGTCATACAAGAAGTCCATCATCGAACAAGTCACAGCGGCATAAATCAAACTCTTTCGTCGTTGCGTGAGCAATTTTGGATCATTCGGGGACGGGAGATCGTCAAGAAGAACGTTCGAAGATGTGTAGTCTGTAAAATAAACGAAGGTCGACCTTATAACCGGATTTGCCGAGCTTTAGAGTGGATGAAGCACCGCCATTTGCGCACACTGGTCTGGACTTCTTAGGGCCTCTGTATGTCTCGAAAAAGGGCGACGCACAAGATGCAATTTCATCTGAAAAGACGTACGTTTGTTTATATACTTGCGCCTCTACAAGAGCAATCCATCTCGATCTTACATCCGACCTTACGGTGTCATCGTTCTTGAGAAGCTTTCGAAAATTTGTCAGTCGATTCGGATTACCTGCAACCTTAATATCAGATAACGCTAAAACGTTCACGTCGGCGTCACGCGAATTAAAGAACATTATTAGATCGGTCGAAGTTCAACGTCATCTTACAAATCAAGTTAACTGGCAATTTATCCTTGAACGCGCCCCTTGGTAGGGTGGGTTTTGGGAACGCATAGTACGAACTGTAAAAAGATTCTCAAAAAGGTCATTAAATTGGTCATTCGAGCCTTAATTATGATGAACTGTATACCATTCTTACTGAAGTCGAATCTATCGTGAATGATCTCCCGATAACGTACGTATATGACGACGTGGAATCAATATCATATGCATTGTCACTACCCCAGTTAGTGTATTGTATACCTACCAATTTTACCAGTATAGTGGTTTACTAAAATGATTTATTATTTACAGAAACGTCGAGATCTCGTTCGCATTCAGTCTGTACCTTATTTCTTTGTTAAGTTTGTAATAAAATTATTGAAGGCTCTATAGATTTCAAAATTTTCCGGGGGAGAATGCCCCCGCACCCCCCCCCCTAGAAGTCTGCGTAGTTAAAAACAGTCAAGTGTAGTCGACAGATCTGACAATTTTTATTGTGAAAGTGGAGACATTTGCGTAATCCGCGTTTATATGCAATGTTAACTTAAGTTTAACCCTAACCCTAGTAAATGTGCGCGTGTATAGCCTACATAGGCTATCACTCCTGGTTGCGCCGCCCCTGGTCGTTTATCACAGAACTATCGTGACAAGAATGATAACATCAAATTTGACCCAGAGCTAATTGGTATATTCATCAACATTAGAAGAGGTCCCTAAGATTTTATTCAGTTTTGAATCCATTTTCGGGGAGATTTTCCTGTTTTAGCTACTTATATTTTATTCACGTCAAATTTAACTGTTATCTTGGAAAGCAAAACATCAATTTGTTCCTTTTCGTGTAGTGTGAAGCAAGGTAATTGCCAACATATCATCTAAAATTCAAATCCGGCTAAAATACTATAGATCATGGTTACAAACTTACCATTTAATCTCACAGTTTCGCCATGGATGCTGACGAAGCAATTTCCCTGACGATCAACATTGTAAAATGGTATGGTTTGAAGTTTAAACTTGTTGATATAAGCATCAGTGAGGTAATGACGATTCTCCAAAGGAATTCGCATTGCTCCTGCTATTAAATTCAAATAAAACTGATAGTTACCACCTAATCATGATTGTTTAAAGATGGACTGTAATTGCTAAAGTAATCAACCAAGATAGCGTGCAATAACGCGTAATGATGTCATGTGGTAACGAAGAATTCAGTGATGTAGCCACACGTAATGATGTCATGTAATAACGAAGAATTCAGTGATGTAGCCACACGTAATGATGTCATGTGGTAACGAAGAATTCAGTGATGTAGCCACACGTAATGATGTCATGTGGTAACGAAGAATTCAGTGATGTGGCCACATGTAATGATGTCATGTGGTAACGAAGAATTCAGTGATGTAGCCACACGTAATGATGTCATGTGGTAACAAAGAATTCAGTGATGTAGCCACACGTAATGATGTAATGTGGTAACGAAGAATTCAGTGATGTAGCCACACGTAATGATGTCATGTGGTAACGAAGAATTCAGTGATGTAACTTCTAGTCATGGAGGCCCGAAAAAATCCTAGAAGGGGCCCAAGCAATTTTACCCTGCGCTAGTTTGAATAAAGTTTGTTTATTATGTGAAAATAAATTTGGACTCCCACGATATCTATCCATAATATAGTAGAAAGACCTTTTAGGGAGATCCAGGGGTATGTTCCCCCGAGAAAATGTTTAAAACCATTTTCAGCATTTTGAGGGTTATTTTAATGTGTTTTGGTGATTTTAAATAACCATTTAACATATAACAACTCTACTTAATCACAAATAAATCCAGATCATTTAAAACATAGGAAGATATAAAATTTCCATTTCAAGAAATGAAAATACAATGCACATGCTTGTGCTGGTCAGAATTTTTCCAAGAAGGGCCTAATATTTTGCCAGGGGAGCGGGCCCCCGCCCCTCTCCCTCTCTGGTTACGTCACTGGAAGAATTCACGATTAACCAATTGAAAAAGAACAGTGTAATGGTTTAACTGTTGGTGTGGTAACGAGACGCGAAAATGATGTAAATGTAGCAGTTTGAACAACTACGGCGTATACTAGAATGCTCAAGGGGATTCGTACAATTTATTGTCGCCTTTTTAAAATTCTATTGTTGCTGCATGTATGAACACGTCTTCATTAACGTTGCAGTTGTGTTTGCCATGCTCACTATCTCAAAAGAAACAAATCTCATACAAGTGGCCATGGTAATACCGTAATACCTTCTCCTCTCAGTTCTGGGGATTGTTGAAAATCAAAATGAAGTGTCTTAATTCTTCCACCAACACGCTGTTGTCTCTCAAGAATAATCACCTATATTTTGACGAAAGATACATATTTTTGGTCAAGTCACAAATAGTTCAATATGTGTTCAGTATAAGATAAAACACACTCAAGGCATTTTTTAATACCATGGACTGGTGGGGCATTTGCCCCACTGGGCCGCTTCCTCTGCCCCACCACTGAAAACCTGCAAATGTTTTTGTTTTTGTTTTTGTTGTGTTAGGAGCTGATCATTGTACGGAGCTGAAATACGGCGACTAGCTCAACCAATCAGATTGCAGAATAGCTCCAGGCTGGAATAGCTCATATGCAATTATATATGCATGCAGTATATATGTCCTTTTTAAATTGCTTGTATATAACTTACCTTGTGTCCTGAGCGTTTTAGCTCATACGCTGCTGCAAGACCAGAGATTCCAGCTCCAACTATCAACACCGTTTTCGGATTTTTAGTCTTCTTGCCATGATGCTACGCATTCAATATTAAAAACATTAAAAAGTAAATTAAACTACAAGGAATGATATATAAAATTTAAGAGCATAAAAGCTGACTTCCATTACTATCGCTTTGACAGTGTAGGAACTATAGAATTAAATAGCGTGACAGATAGTCGTTGTGTCCTCTGCGGCCGTGTTGTATCGGATATATACAAACTCAAGCCGTACGCTACCCTTACCCTTGCGGGTTCTGTGTGGTCTCGGCACTCAACGTTTTCTTTATCATCTCTAAGGATAGGAGAATCCGGTTCCAAGTCATAGTGATGGTCATACAAGTAGACTAAACCTTTTTTAACCAACAATTCAAAAAACCTCTTCTTTTGTATGTTGATAGATGGATGCACACCAGGAAGAAAACCAAGAAGACGGAGTGGATCAGGCAGCGGATATTTTGACTCATTGGCGCCAGGCTGAGCAGGCTCTTCTGCCATTGCTATGCCGATCAACTATGCTTCAATTTTGAACTATAATTTAAAGGAAAAAAGGTTACTTAGAATGTTAAAATTACTGGTTTTATCATTATATAATTAATTTTGTTCATTAAGTCTTTTCAACAGTATCATGAAATTACATGAGCGAGGTGTTCCCGTGTCTTTCAATTAAATGTTGTGAATAAATTCGCCTTTCACACATTTTCCCCATCAATATTAAAGGAACAGTTTAATTATGTTTAATTACACACTAATTATATATATATGTAACTAAATTAATATTAATTTACCTAATAGGCAATTCCAGCTTTTACTTTATGCGCGCAAGGGATGACGGGAAGTAAGGTATCATATTGCTGATTATGCTGAAAAATTTCAATAAAAACTGCCGAAACAACCAAAATATTTCAATATTTACAAGTATAAGCTATCACTCCGTGTTTACACGGCCACCATTTTTATTTTTCAGCATTATCAAGAATCTGATACCTTACTTCCCATCGCCCCCTGCACGCATAAACTAAAAGCTGGAATTGCCTATTCCACAGCTGGTTTCAACATTCTGCTAGACTATATTTCAAAACAAACATCGTTAACGTAAATAAATTTTAAGAGAAATTGTTTGTATTTAAGGCTTTTTCAGACAATCTTGGAAAAAAATCTGCATTGATTAGGCGTGCTTCAGGAAATATACCTTCAAAAATGACAGAACTCTGGCTAGGGCTCCTGTATACAAGTGACACTAAACCACATCATGTTGCATGTTTAACCTTTGTATCTTTTTAATTAAGAAGGTCCTTGACTCTACTTTTTTTATTTTAGACGTTTGTTGATCTACACGTTTTACATGCATATCGTATCAGAAAATAAGAGAAAATCATTTTTATATATACAACTTATAATATTTTAAATTTTTCGCACATGCATGCTTCCCAAAATAACATGTCTGAGAAAATGGGAAAAGACATCTTTGCACCACGACAATGCATGTCAAATGTTTTTGATTTGCTAAAATACCATGTTTTCTTATATATTATAATCACTAGATATACATTTTTAGTAGGACCTTGTTAAAAAAAATTAATAACAGTTGAGAAATTGCGATTGTTCCTGTAACTCGTAAAAGGGTCAAGATGGCGCCATATGGGGAATAAGGTGGCATATTGCACTTGTCATATCTTCGAAACGAGTTCGGTAACCCCAACTGTTTTTTCTGTTTTTACTACATGAGCACATCTTAAACTCCACCCCTGGGAAGTTTCAGCAAATTCTCATTTCCAGAACAATTACTGATGAATCACCTTAATGAACATTGTAGGGGGGAAAAGGGGGTAAGAATAGATTAAACCGTTAATCATACTGGATGTTTCATTAGTTTTTCCCAGGATTGTAGAATCAATGAGCATTCTGTCACATTCACAATATATTTTTTAATTCATTGGATCTTTTTACCATCAGTCAGAATTTAATGTATGATCTTTCTAACCATCTTCCAAACTTTCTTATTATTACACAAAATACTCTCTGCAATTTCATATTCGACAAACTTTTACAAGAGAGATTACTCTACTCTAAGCGCATGCAGTAAATAAATTTATAAAATAACATGTATATAACGCGTATTCTGATTGGTCGAAAGCCGTGTTTGGATCAGGCCATCCAAACACGGAAGACTACCGTGTTGTTGTTATTTTATAAAACAATTACTTTATGGTTTCCGTGTTTGGATGGACTGATCCAAACACTTGGGAATGTTGCTCGAGTTAAGAAAAGCGGGCAAAATCACTCGCCTTCGGCTCGTATTTCGCTCGCTTTTCTTAACTCTCGCAACATTCCCGCGTGTTTGGATCAGGCCATCCAAACACGGAAACCATAAAGTAATTGTATAATCTCCACTTGACTGGTCTTGTGACTTCACCATCACTGGGTGATAGTTTCTTTCTCCTATAGTAGCAGGTAAAATTGAGGAGGAAATTGCTAATTTTATTAAAACAGAAGACAGCTTGTTTGTGTAGATAACACTTCATCTCATGAACAGACTATCTCGTATGGAGTACCTCAGGGTTCAGTACTTGGCCCTTTGATCTTTCTCATTTATGTTTAATGATTTTTCCAACTGCAGCTCTAAAATGTTGGGATTCAAATTTGTTTTATCTCTTCAAACTAATTTGAATTACTTAATTAAAATTAGCAGAAGAATGTAAATAGTTATGAGTGAATAAGTTGTCACTTAATATTATGAAATTGTGTGATATTTCATCCGAGTAAAGATTAAATGAACGACTATTAATTTAAGACAATTAAGAGTGTTCAATTAGATTACTTGGGCATAACGTTCGACTCTAATTTTCAGTAGTTGGAAGATCATATTTAAGCTTTGTTGAAACTAAGATAAGAAAAGTATCAGTGGTATTTTATCAAAACTTCATTATTATGTACTGTTTAATAAACGAGCAAGAGTGTTTTATTAGGTTTAAAGCCACAAGCTCACAGCGCGAGTGGCCTTGGACCTAATAATACACGACTAGTAGCTGCGAGTTTATTAAACGGCTTCAAACACGACTACAAATTAGTCAATAGATATACTGCCTTATTAGTATTCTTTATATAAAGAATACTAATGAGGACACGACTACAATAGATAAATTCAAATTGTAATCCTACCTGAAGATGGAGTAAATCTCCGAAACGTCGTTTGTTAATGAAATAAACATTTAAAAAAGTCTTACTGTGGTCTATATATTGAACACAAAATATACAATAGATACTGCCTTATTAGTATTCTTTATATAAAGAATATACTAATTAGGAGTGTTTTATCAGGTTTAAAGTCACTGCACGTGACATATTTTGGTTGACATGATTATATAATGGTGTTTGAAATAAATTTAGCCTGAAATAAATAAGTTTGAAATAAATATTTTCCGCAAAAGAAGACGATTCGTATAATTAACTACTATGAACATACCGCAAGCCCACTCATGAAATCGTTAAATTATTTTGCAACTACATTTATTTTACACTACACAACTTTTGCTTAGTTGTGTTGTGTAAATAGGCCTAAATATTATGAAACCTTTCGATCGGGTGACCTTTCATATTACTGTATTTATGAAAAAGTTTTATGATCAACTTCTACCATTTGTTTTTGCATGATGCCTTTTTCAAACTTCAAAATCTCATTAATAATTCAGGAGCAAAACACAAAGAAAAATCATAAGCGTGTCGTGGTTTAATATGTGATGAAAAATCACGTTAATTTACATAAACTTTAGCTTTAATTTTCTCGGTTTAGACAAAGTTTATTTTAAACATAACTCGTTTTTGAAGCTATTTAAAGCACTTGTAGTCGTGTTTTATCACATATAAAACACTCCGCTACGTGTCGTGTTTTATATGTGATAAAACACTCCTACGCGTGCTTTAAATAGTACTTAATATATATATATATATATATATATATATATATATATATATATATATATATATATATATATATATATCATACCTAATTTTAGTGTGCAGTGATAACCAATTTGTGCAGTGATAAAAGTAAAATGTGCAGTGATAAAATGTAAAATGTGCAGTGATAAAATTTGCTTTGATAAGTTGTTAATTAACACAAGAGAATGATTTAATTGAAATTGAAATGATGACTGCCAAATTATCGAATTAAATAATAGTATATGTTTTTTGTACGAAAATCATGAGATTCAGGCAATTTTTAGTTAATATCTGGCTTTTGGTATGTCCGGAAAAATTTTTTGACCCTTAAAATGGTACACTGACCAAAATTTTTTTGGCGACGGGGGCGGGGGGAGGTCGCCAAATTCGGAAATTTTCTTAGTCATTCGGAAATTTTTTGCATAAAATGTGCAGTGATAAAAATTCTTAAAATTAGGTATGATATATATATATATATATATATATATATAAAAATGCTTACCCGTGGAATTTATTAATTTATACTTACTTTAAGTGCATACGTTTTATTTAGGCGCTAATAAGAATGATTTGCATGTTACCGTATCAAAATACACTTTTTGGACATTTATACAACACTGCACTGGCAAAACCTATTCTGTGAAGAAATATAACCCGACAAGTTCCGATTGGCTAAACCTATTCTGTGAAGAAATATAACCCGACAAGTTCCGAAAATCATGCTGTCTTTCGCTTTTGTGGTGCATGGAACTTCCATCTTGCGCATGGCATAACCTGTGCTTGTTCGTGGCTTGATAGAAGTCAAAATATAATTTAGCGATGACATGGCCTCATACCTAATTTTAAGAATTTTTTATCACTGCACATTTTTGTGCAAAGTTTAGCCGAGCAGAAGCACGCCCTGAAAATTTCTGAACACACCCTTATAAAATGCGTAACAACAAAACAGGCTATACAATTCATATTCAAAAATGCCAAAACGAACATACACTGCACAGCAATCAGAGAAATTTGGGGGCCCAGGACAAACTTTGACTTGGGGGCTCTCGTGATTCCATGATCTAACACAATGATTCGGGGGTCCGGGGGCATCCCCCGGAAAAAGTTTGTAATCTGAGATCCCAGAAATGACCAAATCCTGCATTCTGGAAGTCTAGTTGACAGTTATATCTATGCGGTATATTTCACTGCAATTCTTTATTTGGGGCCCCCCTTAACTCGGGACCCAGGGCAAATTGCACCCCTCTGGGCGGCCTTGACAGCACCTGCAGTTACGACTATCTATGACAGCTTAGTTTCATAATAACATGACTGAAGAAAATAAATATTTTCCTCTTGGCAAATGAAAGTCGGCTTACGGGCTTTGGCACGACAAATCTTTAGAGGAGTTCCAGGGACATGCACCCACAGACAATTTTGTAATCTAGGCACTATAAAAAGGCATCTCCTGCAATGCGCGGGGACATTCTATAGAATTCTGAAAACTATACAGCAATTACGACATCTTAAGTATCATTCACTCCATCTTGCAAACCCATAAAGAGATATTTGGTGAGTCACTTTGTCACTTTGTTCATCTGATGAACCATAAGTATGTTATTAGTGCGGACGCGTTCGATAATTTGGCAGTCATTTCAATTTCAATTTCAATTAAATCATTCTCATTCAAATGTTTCGCCGGATTAGTTCAGTTTTTTGCTCATTGACATTGTCTCATTTTCTTGTGTTAATTAACAACTTATCAAAGCAAATTTTATCACTGCACATTTTACATTTTATCACTGCACATTTTAATTTTATCACTGCACAAATTGGTAATCACTGCACGCTAAAATTAGGTATGCATGGCCTATCGAAGGGAAGATGGCTGTGAAATGCATTAGAATAACAATATAACTCATTATCTGTGTTAGTCAACGTGTATCATAGATATCTCATTTCTCATATGAGATATCTATGACGTGTATTCATAAATATGGTCCTTCACCGTCACGTGTGTATATATATATATATATATTGTACTTCTGCCAAATCCACAATAGCAATTTCCAGTTTCGCTATTGTTCGAGTCACGGATAGGTGACTTTCCTAAAACATTGCTATTGGTTAGTTCGGGTAAAAATACGGCAATACACACGTGACGGTGAAGGACCAGATTTATGAATAAACGTTGACCAATATAGATAATGAGTTATATTGTTATTCTAATGAGTTTCACAGCCCTTCGATAGGCTATGGCGATGATTAGTCATTTGCGATCATTGTACGATGATTCAATAGCCTAATCATTACATTAGGTTAAAAGTTCAAAAATTCCAAATAAAAATAAATCCAAACAGATAGAGAAATTTCGTCAAGAATCTCTATAAAATATTTAATTAGTACCTCAAATTAATTTGTCACATATAATAAATAAATAAAAATGATCTTACCTTTTAAACAACTCGCATGCACCGATTTCAGATCTGCGATACACTGCTCGGTTCCGCCACAAGTTTGTTTTACTAAATTGACTTGATTCAAAACACAAAAACCTTTATCAATGCTTCTATCGACGATGGGATTTTAGTACTGACCACGGCCCAACCCTGAGCTGGCTATTTATAAGCGGCCCATGCATGCAGTCATATGATCCATGTCAGTCATATGATCCATGTCAGTCATATGATCATGCTGGTACTAGAGGGTTTTCCCAGAATACATATTATGTCAAATCAGCTGATTTCCACGAATTCTCTTTCGGTACAGCACATTTTCTTCGTTTAAATTACAACTTCTCCCTTTTAATATAATTAACATTTATTATATAATTATAATTTATTTTATTTAAAAAACAAAAAATTAATTCCTGCCAACATTGAGCTGCCTGAGCTTGTATACTTAGCTATATAAGCGGCGCAATACATATATATGACATATAGATTTATAAATAACATTTTTCCAATTTACCTCATTTCGCTGAATTCATTTTCGCTGTAACACATTTCTTCGAAAAAATCTTTTTAGGTAACTTAAACACCATCAATTACGTTTTGGCACTTTTGCTGAATTAAAGGTTTACACTTGCCGACACACTCCAAAAATTTGCTTTATTATTGCTTCCTTTTTTTGATTCGCCAAAACTCGCACCGTAGGCTACAAGGAAGCTTGAAGCACCAATACAGCAAATTGCCAAATTTCAGACTCTGCCGGTAAACGTAATTCTGGGAAAACCCCTCTGCATCTAGACACGTCACTCATCAGTGCATCACGGCAGTCACGGGAACTGTCGGGAAGTCCAGATGCTGCTTATCACTGCATACATGCATGCAATATCCACCCATGCAGCTTTGATTTCGCTGAATTAATTCACTGTTTGATCATGTATTTTGGTATTAATTTATGCAGTTGACTAGATTGGATCCAAGACACATCCAAGGGTTTCATAAGTGGTGAGAATAGATAGATGCCAAATCCCTTGGGTACGGGGTTCATGGGTTCCTCCATCTGAATGACAAAACGTACTTTTTGTCATGAGATACTACAGAGAGCCCACTCCGAGTCATATTATAGCTCAGTGTTTCTTTACAGAATTATTAGTCTCCTTCGCAGATATCTTAAACTCTTATTGCTCCAACCCTCGCTAACGAACGTCTGAGCTGCACACTGAATTACTGAGAAACGTAATTGTATGAAATTTAAAATCCTAAATATAGATTTTTGTTTGTCAGAATGCGCACATCTGTCGAATAAAATTTACACCATTACGAAATTCAAAGAATCAAATTTGACGGAACTGAATTCGACATCTATACTACGAATAGACTGAAAATATATATTTCTCTTTCATCTTGATCCCAATCACACTGTAAACTCGGATTGGTAAATAATTATAATAACAAATTATTTAACCTGAGTATCAGGCTCTATTTTACAAATAGAGCCTGACACAAAACTTAACCTGATCGCTTTCCGCCCACAGCAAAGTTTATATTTAGTATCCAATCAAAATGTCGCAGGAGAAATTTAAATTTCACACAACGACAATAACAATCTAATTATAGCATAGGCGGCCCACTAAACGGCTGAATTTAAATTAAAACTGCAATGAACTTATAAAATTAACAAAAATAATCACAAATTAGCGAAATATATTGCAAATGTAGCTTATATTAAATCGCCACCCGATTGCTCTCAC
>CACRXK020002049.1:1179-22099 GCA_902702795.2 Paramuricea clavata | reverse complement strand
AAACATTTTTTCCGTATTGATATATAGTTATATCAACACTCGTAGAAGTTTGGAAAACTCGAAATTGTATGAAAACACTCCGCCCTTCGGGCGTCGTGTTTCCATACAATTTCTCGTTTTCCCAATTCCACTCGTGTTGATATAACTGTATATCAACACGGAAAATGTTTTATATTTGTTAAATAATATATAACTGTGATATTCTGTAATCAGTAATAAAGGGCCTTTATGTCAATGTGTCAAACACGAGGTTCTATATATATAGGCACGATTAAGTACTTTCCGGAAGGGTGTATTATATTATCAAAATTATTATACCATTGGCTAGTCCTTGTTACAATTTTACATTTTCGTTGTTTATTGGTATGGGGTTCAGTTATGCCTCTCATTAGGTCGTTCATTATTGGTGGCCTAGTGCGTGTTGCATGACTTCTACATACATGTTGCATGACCTCTGATTAGATCGCTCAGTATAAGGAGCGCAGGAGGGGCAGCTTACGAATCGAAGCTTTAAATAGCTAAATGCCAGGAAAGTTCACCATAAAACATACAATCAGTACCCTTCCCATATTTGCGTTAAATACGAAATTTCCTTGCCTATGCTAACGCCATATAAATTGTAGCACCTGCAGATTGAGTTGCGACTCAATAATTTTCTTTAGATTTTCCATATTAGGTGAAACAGCCCGCTAAAAAGCAGTCTTATTGATGTGCAGCAATCTACAACGCAAAGCCGTCGACGCGACTGCTTTAGGTGATCATGAAATTGTGCAGTTAAAGGGAAAGAAACAATAAAGGAAATAGCTTTAACAATACTGTTAATTTTTTGTACGTGCATGGTATCTGAATAATTATGCTGCATTACAAACAAATAATTAGAAATACAAACATGCAGAAACCTCTCGCCTTGCTCGTAAAACCATTATATTTTCCAAACATGAAGTATTTGAGGTGCTATATACAAAATTATCAATTTCCCAAATATATACGTTATAATATGTTATTACGCATAATATAAACTTCAATTTCATGTGAAATTCAGCCACATGCGCTTCGCGCAAAACGTTTCAAAAAGTTCATAAAACTATAATGGAACTCCTCTTTTTAGGGGCTCTTTGTCAGGGTCTATTTTAACATGCAGTTCTACACAAAATGTGCAGTTCTAAACCCATTTGTGCAGTTCTTAAAACTCAAATGTGCAGTCACCAAATTAACAAAAGTATAACCTTAAAACAGTTTTCTCATTTACTCGTTTTCCTTGTGGATGCTCCAGATGCCAGAAATACTGTCATTGAGCATCAATAATCTAAATGTTTTCTAGGAGAGGACCACCAGACCCTCATATTTTCCTCCCAAATCACATAGATTACGTGCTGGGGGTAATGGAACAGGAGGTAAAATTTGTGTGAGCGAAGCTATCCAAAAGAGATCAGAGTGGGAGAACCCAATATTCTTTGCTGCCTAAGGTTATTAATATATATTGAGTATTCATGATTCCCAGTTACATGTTTTGAAACAGTTTTTGTGGGTGGTTGCGTGAAACAAATCTTTGTCAGGACTTACGAGCCCCTAAATTCAAAATTTGGGGGGACACCCCTACATGTAGCTCCCCCACCCAGAATCGAATTTGTCTGGCCCCACTCAACCACACCTTTATTCTGCCACCTGGCCTATATACAAATTAAGAGTCTATCATAATTCAACGTTAACTATAAATTTACAACGTTAAATATAGATAAAAATCCTTTGACCCCCCAGTCAAACACGTGATGTTTTCTAACATCCTTAATATGTGCAGTTCTAAATTTTTCTTCAAATAAACCCTGCACGATGGCCAAAAAAAGACAACAAATTTGGCCACGTACATATAACTTTCTGTCGTTATTTTGGAATATTACGAAACTTTCTCACAGGATAGAACTTAACATTCCGAAAAATCGTATGTTTTTTGTTTTTCGATTTTGTTACATTTTGGCGGGAAAATGAGGTACCAATTTTGCGCCAAAAAATTAAACACGAGCTAAGAACATGCTAGTAACTTTTTTGAAGAGATTGTCCTATAAGGATCTCAAAACTGTAAAAACATTAAAAATACAACAAGGCAGTGCGAAGATATGGCGATTCAAAGTTCGAAAAAAATCTATTTTTAGTAACAAAATGGCTGATTTTTCAGTAAAAATAGATTTTGTTCGAACTTTGAATCGCCATATCTTCGCAATGCTTTGTTGTATTTTGAATGTTTATACAGATTTGAGATCCTTATAGAACAATCTTTTCAAAAAAGTTACTAGCATGTTCTTTGCTCGTGTTTTAATTTTTTGGCGCCAAAGTTGGCACGTCACTTTCCCCCAAAAATGTAACAAAATCGAAAAACAAAAAAAAATACGATTTTTAGGAATGTTAAATTCTATCCTGTTAGGGAGTTTCGTGATATTCCAAACTAACGACAGAAAGTTATATGTACGTGGCCAAATTTGCTGTCTTTTTTGCCCACCGTGCTGCTCTTTGTTGTGCCATTACTGAGTTCTCATTACATTCTAGGAATATACTCCAGATGCGTAATTAGAATCCACGAAAACTGAAAACATACATGTAGTACAGCTCTAAGTATATCTGATTTCTACGCCATAATTGTTTTCTTATACGAACCCTGTGGAGAGTTGAGGTGTTTCGAATATTGGATGCAGTTTCAAAATAATAAACCAAACTAAAACTACGGTCTTTACAGTTAATTGAGGCAACGCTTATGGCTAGTCATTCACGACGGAGCAGTATAGACTAGAAACTATCAGCAGGGACGCCGGAACGATAATAGGGCAAAGGGGGGCGGACGCACACCAAGGGCACCTCTACTGAAAAATTTTTTTTTACTGCAAAATTTTTTGGCGACCTCCCCCTCCCCCCTCCCCGTCGCCAAAAAATTTCGGTCAGTGTACCATTTTAGGGGTCAAAAATTTTTTCCGGACATGCCAAAATTTTCCGTGAAGTCAAAAATTTTTCCGGATATCTTAACTCGCCATTTCTTCAAAATATTTTTCTAAATTCCAAAAATTTTCCAAAATTTTTATAAATATAAACTATAAATTACCTGAATCTCATGATTTTCCTACAAAAAGCATCGTTGGAAATGTGATTTATCACGTATTATTTTACAACTAAAAGGGCACTTCTTCCCCCCCTGCCCCCCCTAGCAAAAGGCAAGGGGGGCAGCCGCCCCCACTGCCCCCCAGTTCCGGCGTCCCTGACTATCAGACGACTATAGGTTGATTGCAGGTGGAAAATTATTGCTGTGAGGAGAAAGTATGGAAAATCTTTTGCATTTGTTGGCTTTTTGTAAGGTTTGCTTGGTTCAGTAATAAAACACAGGCACGAAGACTGTGCAAGATCGAACTATTAAAAACATAACCTGGTGGGAAAACTGAGCAGAGTGTATCATCGATACAGTTGAAAGTGATGAGTGGGTTATACAGGGGATCATATAGTCATCATACGACCTATGATGACTATATGATCCCCAAGATATTTACCGGGCCATTCAGATAATTATAATTATCTTAGTCAGTAGTTTTTATCTATTTTAGCCTAGATCTCTTTTAACTTTTTAGAAAATATCATAATTGATTAATGTAGATAGATACAGGTCCTTGTAGGATAACAGCATTTATTGTAATAGCTGAACAAGTTAACCTGTATAAAGATGATTAATAATAATAATAATAATAATAATAGTGTTTCAGTGAGAGCAAACAACAATGGAGGGGAACAATGGAGGGGAACAATAGTAGTAGGCATTTCCTATGTTATCAAAATCTGCGAAGGAAGAAGGAAGCTAGATAAAGAAATAGTTAAATGTGTAAAATTAGCAGTGGAAGTCAGTGAGCTACGACGATGGCGTAAATTGAAGGTAGTAAATGTGGCATAGCTTGAGTGACTGGGATTGGTAGCAAAAACTTTGAAGATGAACTGGAAAGGATCCCTTGAATCTCGGGGGAAACAGCAAGGAAATTATGTATTGAAATAGAAAGGATTGTTATTTATTCAGCAATAAACATTATAAGACATGTTTCGAACAATGACTATAGAACTATATATTGAATTAACTAGATATACTGGTATGTCTGAATTTATCTTGTGTGTAATGTAATTTACCTAAAGCAGGTTTATTAGGCGTTGAATGAGTGACTTACTATTTAATTTCACTAAATCTACCATTATATACTACTATACTGTTTTGAAGGAAAACTCTTTGAAACGTTATAAGCCGCGAGGATCCATTTTTTGCATAAATCTTTGATTCCTCGTATATTGAAACTGGGTAGTTCTAGAAACAATTGTTAACTCTTGGCGTTACCATGGCAATATGACGGAAACATTTATCTGGAAACATTTATCTTGTATAAGCCATCATAACGGGAAATAAGAACTGTGACACTGTGTCCTATCATTTTTTTTACAGAAATTTAACATTCTGAATTTTCTCAAAAATGGAAACGGACAGTGTAATTTTTATGAAGCGTAAATTAAATTTAGTTTCAATAAAACTACACTGACGATTTTTTCGAATTAAATACATGGTCAAATTTTGAGATTTGGTCATGGAAAGTATATTATAATATACAGGGTGTATAAAAAAAAACTGAACAGATTTGAACTTTCTCTCAATTTCGCAAAACAGTTCGTGGTATCATTTCATTTTTTTGTTATACAGTATATAGATTCCTCGAGTGCCCAGTAATTCCTATGCATAATGTAGAATAATGAAAAAAATACTCGAACGCAAATTTTGTAAACCAGGGGGTGTTTCTTGAAAAGAAAAAATGAATAGTTAAAGGTAACTATTCATTTTTCCTTAAAATATCAGTCTTTTGCATGCTTAATTATGCCTTTACCTAATTTTCATATTGCTGTTAGTAATACACAAATAAAGCAAAGGCATTAATTAAGCATGCAAAAGGCTGAATCTTTAGGAAAAAATGTAAGTTTGCGTGAATAGTTAAAGGGCTTAAACTGAAGCAAATTATCATAAATTTCGAGCAGCAATTAAACACCCAATACATTTTTCACCCATTAACTCAAAATGCGATTAAATTTTTTTAATCTCGTGCGCAAGCCCTTTTTAGTTTACTGGAAAAGAAACATCCCCTGATTTACAAAATTTTGATTTCGTGTATTTTTTTTCATTATTCTACATTATGGATAATCAAGAAATCTACATAATTATAACAAAAACTTGATACCACAAGCTGTTTTGCGAAATTGAGAGCAATTTCAAATCTGTTCAGTTTTATACACCCTGTATATGGGATATAAGAGCGTTCTTGATTGGGTGAAGCGCGTGCTCAATAACTCGATTGAGGACGGTAAAATAGGGTGGGAATTTTTGCCTCTTTTCTGCAAACATTTTTTAGAAACATTTTCGTTGTTTTAATCAACAATATATACTTTGGTGAAGCACTCATCCATTTACTTTTGACTGACAATTGACTTTATTCTACTGGCGAATAGTTTAGCTATTTTTCCGTATTCACCGTAAGAAAAACACGCTTCCAAAATGACAAAACTCGTGAACTGGAACCTGGCTACAATGCACTTCATATTGCAAAAATCTTTAATACTAGTGCAAAACCAATAAGCAATTCAAGAAACAAAAAAATAAACAAAGACCAAAACACTATGACTAGATTCGTAACAACAACTGTATAAGCACAGCAAGTGTTGAAGTAAACTTGAAACTAATACCTCTAATTAAATATCTGCTTTCTTTTCCTAAGGAATGCCTTAAATCATTGCAATATTAATAAAATATCAATTATTTTATGCATTTGAAGTCCCACTCGCTGGCAAGCTACACAGCATTCAGGAACGTTTTGATATTTGGCTTGCGTTAGGAGAAAATGGAATCTCATCCGGAATAAAAAACTTGTTTTTGATGGAATTTTATATTATAAAAGATTTTGTTCATGATTTGGGCGTGCTCAATCGAATTAATTGAGCACTTGGGAAGTTTCGCTTTTTCGTACTCTCCCAGCTTGCCCCTTACTCAATAATCCGATTGAGCACGCCAAATCATGAAAAATTCTTAATTCAACGCACTAAAAAAAATTAAAGCTTCATTCAATAATGTTTATTACCTTTTTTTAATTTGTATTTGTTGTTAAAATCGTTCAAAACGTAGAAAAGTGTGATTTCCAATGAAACAAATATTGATTTTCCCCATGTCATATATAGTGAAACAGCACATACTGAAAGTGATAAAATAGCTACCAGATCATTAAATCTGGTCTAATGAGAATTAGGATAAACCTACTAGCAGGCGGTCGTGTATCGTGCGTTCTGAATTCGCTACTAGCAGGTATTAGTGAAAGCCTACTAGTAGCAACAAGCGGCGAAGGGCGCGAGAGTCAATGGCCGTTTTTAAGTATTAAAAGCTGCATTTAAAGGGGAAAAGCTGTTCAAAATGGCCTAATTTTGGTTCTGGATTACACACAAACAAAGACACTTGGAAACCACTGACACATGCGGTAAAATTTTTAGGTTTTCTGAACTTTGCTCTTCGTTTTGAACATGGAAGTGACCGGCGATTTTTTAAAATATGATAGCTCAAATTCAAATTATCCAATGAAAAAACAGCATTTGTACCATGTGATAATGTGATTTTTTACGGTATTTCACTCAAATTTATTATTTCGCAACTTCATGATTTCACGCTCACGCGTGATGCGTGGACACCACGCCCTGAAACAATATGGCGTTCGCGAACTGTTGTTTGTAATTTCGTATTTTCGTGCAGAATATTTGATTTCACAAAACATTTTCAAGACGGATGTTACCTTTAATGATCCAAAGGATACATGCTCAAATATTTTAAAGAAGAAACGTCAAAAACTCAGGTATACACAAGAAATTAAAAATTGTATTTGCGTATTTTATAATATTCAGCAAGTTTTAAAGTTTATTCTGAACTTAGTGAGTTGTTTAACTTTTGGTATAATATATCATTTATAGCCGCTCGGAAAATATCATCACTTCGGGAAATATTACGCCGAATCCCCCTCGCTCCGGGTCTATAAATGATAAATATATGCACAACTGTTTGTTAATATTCCAAGCAGAATCGTTGAAATTCAACAATACTTTGTAGCTACTTACCCCTATTTTATCAACACATATTTTTAGTGTGTACTTGTTTTAAGTACGAGTTCATGTATTAGCTATAATTTTAAAGAGTTTTTTCGTTTCAAAGTTGAGATTTTGGCCGAGTTTGTTTTTCGCCTTTTCGAGCTTTTTTAATCGAGTTTTTCGATTAAAATTTAATCTAAACTATTGTCTATGTATACTAGATGATGGAAATGGTTTGCCTCTTTATGTTCCATGCAGGTATTTTAAAGATTTCAACGACGTCATTCAGATTCTTTGGTGTGTGCATTTTTATTCGGCTTTTTAACGTTAACTTTATTTAGGAACAATTCGGGAAGCCATTTTGTGTTCGAAATTTTGGACTTTTTAAGCCTTGTTTCCTTCTTTTAATTAACCAAACTTTGCTTGTATTACGGTCCCTTACTATTACACTGTTTTACGACTTGTTTTTTTAACTTTTTTAAAACTCAGAAGTTGTATTTTTTAAGTCATTCATGGGAGTTCGCAACACTGAGTAGTTGTCAACAAGGCCGAGGCGAAATGTCGACAAAGGACGCTCATTTCGTTAAAAAGTTATTATTTTACATAAAAATCAAGTGAAAAATTCCGTTTTCTTTATGTGATTTATACTTAAACAATTAGACAACTCAGCTTCGTTGTCTCTGAACAAATAGTCAACTCAGCTTCGCCTCGTTACATGACTATTCGCTCATAGTCATAGACATAGGCGTACCGGGCGGGGGGCCGGGGGTTGGGGACGGTAGCCCCCCCCCCCAGTTTTTTGGGCAGTCGGGCAATATTCGATTACCAGTCGGGCAATTTTGGTTTGTTATAAAAATAAATCGGACAAATTCAGTAAATGTAGTCAATTTTGTGGTCAATTTATTTTTTTTTTGAAAATTTATGTGATGTTCCGAAAAATTTTGGTATGTCCGGAAAATTTTTTTCACCCCTTAAATGGTATACTGACCGAAATTTTTTTGGCGACGGGGGAAGGGGGAGGTCGCCAAAATAATTTTTCCGGGAAAAATGTTTTGGTACTACTCGGGCACAATCACGAAAAGTCGGGCAATTTTACGAAAAGTCGGGCAATTTTCTTTCCGCCCCCCTAATTTTTTCCTTCCGGTACGCCCATGGTCATAGACAACTCGAGTTCGTTGTCTAATTGTTAAGAGGTATACTAAATGTCTCCATCACTTTAAAAGACTAACATTACAATGAACATTGAAGACTTATTATAGCGTTTTAAACGTAAGTTTTAATTTAACTCGCTATATACATTAGTAATAATTACGTCGCCGTTTTACAAGTCGAATTTTTTTAAACATTTAAAAGGCCAACATGGAACGTTAATAACTAGGTGAAAAAGATAGTAACCAAAAGCCTAAGAGCTCTTTAACAACATGTGTCCTATTTTAATTTGAATTTGCTATGTATGATTTAAGAAAAGTTTCTCTTCAAGATAAACACTAAAAATAACTCAAAATCCTTTCACGCGTACGACGTGTGCAAAAATTTCTACTAACATTCCTCACGCAAAGGATAATGTAGTTCTGAAACGCTTACAAGGGGGCTCCCAAACGAAGGCGGGGTGACAAAGCGTGGAGAGTGCAACATGAGAAATACTGAAAATTCCATTTATCACTTTTGCTTCTACAATTTATGAACTAGTGGTTCTTTAAAGAAAGGATTTGAAATAAAAGATTCCCATATAGCAAAGCTATTTCATGATAAGGCCACATGAATCATATAACCAATCACATACTAATCAAGTACACATTACAAAAATTGTTATCATATCTTTTAACATTATGATTACGAAATCTGCATATATATTAGCCCCCCCCCCCCCGCAGATCGATATGAAATTTTGATAAGATGAGTTTCCCTCTACTATTGTAGTAGTAGATGGAACTCCCTGGATGCAAGGGAGTATAGGTTTACATTTCTAGGTTAGGCATGCTTATACAACTTTTTCAAACTTTTAAACATAAACTGTATAAACAACTACTCAGTGCATATGAGTAATTCTAAATGAGTATATAACTTTCTTATACATCACATTGTAATATATTTTCTAAATTGTATCACTGAAAAGCCCTTTTTTTGGGAGTGGTACTTATTAAAGTTTATGAAGTTTATGAAGTTTATAACTACCTTTAATACCAGCTATTTTAAGGGAGCGAGGCTGTTTCAAGAGGCACAGGAACTCACATTTACCGAGTCTTGCGCCGAAACCTTTCAATCTTGGGGGAATGTCAACACAGAATTGTTTTTCTAAAGCAAAGAAACGCTATTCTTCCTGCATTCTGACAGCAGATTTAACAACATTTTTAATCTCATATAAACATTGACACAATGATTGTAATTCTACTATAGTACACTATTGGATACATTTGTACTCCAATCCTAAGAATTAAAAATGAATCAACATTATCAAGTGTATAATCAAAAAGAGTTTTTGGTAATATTTGCATGACGCTATAACCCACATTCCCTCTTACACCAAATGTAATAAAGGATTAACTTTTTTAGGAATATTCTTACCAACTTGCCTGACTCGGCTAACTCATAGCTCGCTTCGCGAATGCAAACATAACAATAATATAAGTGATTCAGTTTTCAGAATTATATAACTGGCTATTATATAAAATCGTGACTCCGTAGATTGAACTTCCTGTATATAATTATTAACAACATCGGTCGCACACAACAGTGGCGTAGCCAGGGGGGGAGGCGACCGCCCCCCCCCAATCGCAAAAAAAAATTCTCTGAAAAAAGCTAAATCCATAGAGAAATTGAGAGTGTACACGTTACATCCCAAGCTGAAACTGATTAAGTACGTCTCGACTGAGGAAAACGAAGATATACTGGAGGAACTTGATTTGTAAAATCTCGTTAAAGCAGTTGTAGATATGGTTCCAAGAAGAATGGATTTAGTTTAGATTTACATGTATGCATTATCATAGCATGAATATTCTTCTCAGACTTATATTCTGTATCGTATGAAAAAGCAACGCAATTTTGAAAATGCGGAAATGCTGTCTCATAGAACCTAGAATGATTTAAATGCAACATTTCTGATCATAATCACATTGGGATTTTCTTCCCCCAGTATCACAGAGGGGAAATAAGGTGACACTGACCGGTTCCTCCTATTTTTCAAGGTGACTTTTCCAATTTATTTAATTCCCAGTAGAAAATTAGAAATGTGTGGGAAAATTTACGTCTTCGATGTACTTTATAATCTTCGGAATTCTGCAAGATTTCACCCCCAAAATGCTTGAAATCGCATTTCAGAGACTCTAGATTTCAAAATTTTCCCGGACCCCGGGAAAATTTTGCCGGATTTCAAAATCTTCCCGGATTTCAAAATGCTTCCGTCCCCCCCTAGATGGTCTCGCGCCTTCGGCGTTCGCTTCGCTCCCCACCCCCCTCAAAAAATGAAGGTCTGGCTACGCCACTGGCACGCAACCATATTAGCGACCTTAATATTCTACGACGCGGCAGTCTACAATGCGCTAAATTTCCGCGTTGCAGCCTGGGGAGAACAACGTCTGCGTATTGTAAAAAGTAGATTGATATCTCGCGCTTTCAACTACGCGGACGTGTGTATTTTATAGACAACTGTTCATAAAGATGTGTTCATTTAGGCAAGCTAGGGAAGCCGCTATTTTGGCTTATGACTCTTCTTTTATTGGTGAAGATGAGTTCGTACTTCTTTACGATATGTGCCATTTAAAAAAACCCGAATTATCGTACCAAAACTACGAGAGTTTTGAATTGAACAACATCGATGAAGCTGAATGCGATCGCGAGGTTCAATTTCGCTTTAAAAAACATGAAGTTCCTGTTCTTGCTCGTGCGATGGGTGTGCCTGGACGATTCACATGCCCACAAGGAACTATTTGCGACGGAATGGAAGCTCTGTGCATGCGGTTGCGGCGATTTTGCTACCCGTGTAGGTATAGTGACTTGGTTTCGATGTTTGGTAGACCCGTCCCAGAGCTAAGTATGATTACAAACCAGGTTGTGGATTTTATTTATGACCAACATGCCCACAGGCTAACACAGTGGAACGAGCAGTTGTTGAGTCCTCAATGCCTTCGAAGATATGCCGAAGCAGTGGCTCGTAAAGGGGGTGCATTGGCGAATTTTTTTGGTTTTATTGACGGGACAGTGAGTGCAATATGTCGCCCTGGGCAAATGCAGCGGTTGGTTTACAATCGTCATAAGCGTGTCCATGCATTGAAATTTAAGGCATTAGCGCGACCTAATGGCTTAATTGGAAACTTATTCGGATCTGTAGGTATGTTCACATGTTTATGCCGGAACTGGTATTTTAATTTTTATTGTTTACGTCACACACCCACGTTACTCCCCCAGAGGCTAAAATCCTGTAGCATAGCAACAAAAAGTGTGGTTTTTTAATATCATCAACTTTGATAGTGTTTTACTGTAATGTTGTATTTATTAAATGTTGTACGTAAAGCGTTTAATCCATGGACCATGATATTCATACACCTTTTGCAAAAAGGATAACACAACAGGACTGTAAAAGGTTTGTTTAATTCTTCTTTTGCATAAAATTGTTGGAGGGAAGAAGACATGATTCTGCCATGCTTGTTGATTCAGGCTTGTTGACTGCTCTAGAAGAGCGTGCATTTGTTGATTGCCAGCCTATGTGTGTTTACGGTGACCCGGCATACCCTCTTCGCATACACCTTCAGGCACCGTATAGAAACCGCCCATACATAACACCACAGATGGAAGCCTTCAACAATTCAATGAGCACTGTTCATGTTGCAGTTGAATGGTTGTTTGGAGACATTATAAACTATTTAAAATTTTTAGATTTTAAAAAAAATTGAAAATTGGTCTAAGCAGCATTGCAAAGATGTATGTTGTTGCAGCAAATTTGAGAAATGTTCTAATTTGTATGCATACCAACAACACCTCAAAGTTCTTTGAAGTTGTATTCCCTGCCATTGATGAGTATTTTGCATGATTTTATCAATATATGACCCACTATTATGTGAATGTCATTGGCTTCCCCAACAAGGTTGGACCCTGGCAGTGCTGGGGTGAATTATTGGCTTTGTAGGGACTTTGCATATAACGTCTCTTGTCAGAAATGTAGGAGAAATATGGTGACTTTATCTATTTTTATATGTCTAGGTAATTATACATAGCTAAATAGTGTTGGCAAAATGTATATATTGTTGCTGGAATTTTAACAAATGCATGCCCTTATGGTATGCAACCTAACAACACTTCAAAGTTTTTTGAATTTGAACGACCAACTGTTGAGGAGTACTTCTATTAAGCCAGTTTTCCACTTCAGTCGTATCATACCAAAACATAGTCTGTTTCTTTGTTTCCTAAGCAATGACTTCGGCTATTTTAAATTTTTAGATTTAAAAAAAAATTGAAAATTGGCCTTAAAGATGCGGTACAGTCCGTATGTAAAGGGCTTTGCTTACATGTCGGTATCCAAAATATTGAATTTTATTCGACAACTATTTATATTTTCATGATTCTAGTGTATAATAAATTATCAAGACACAACAATTAAGCCTTGCAAGACCATAAAATGAAATAAAAACCTAAATAAACTGTTTGTATAATAAACAGAGGGCTCCTTTGTGCACATGCGCAGATCGGACTGTACCGCATCTTTAAAGCTGCATTGGAAAGATTTATGTTGTTGCAGCAATTTTGAGAAATGCTCTAACTTGTATGCTTACCAACAACACCTCAAAAGAAAATGCTATGGCACATTACGATACGGTTGAAATGGAAAACAGGCTTTAAGGATGGCTCATATATTGTCAGGTTTGAGATTTTGACACTCCATAATACACATGATAAATATTTATACCCATTTCTGATTGGCTAAGAGCCTTGCAATTGTTTCAAAATACAGTGCCAAAAAATGAAATACAATGCAAATTTCATTGACAATGGCTGGCATTTTTAGTAGATTTTCTATTAAAATTATTTATATTAACCCTTGAGTGGCAATGTGCCCATAAAGATGTGCCCTACGTCTCTATTATTTTACTCTGTCTTGTGCCAGACGATTTCAGTTGTCAGGGGGAGAGTGCTGCCACTCAATGAGTTAAAATTAACAATTTCGCATGTGACCTATGCACGCATGTGACTGCCTAATTTTTCATGTGTATTATTTATTAGTAATAGTATGGTTTCTTGTGCAATTTGGAAAAACGTACAGTCTTGTGAGTTTTTCAAAGACTCCAAATTGCACTTGTCCTTCGGGCTCATGCAATTTTGATCGTCTTTGAGACACGGCCCTATAAAAATCATTATCAATTGATGCCCGGTTACCGTGTATGAAGATAATTAAATACAAATACTTGTGCATGTTTTCCCAAATTGTACTTGAAACCATGCTACTACCTTAACTAATATACTATACATAATATTTAACTTTTCAATAATATAATAATTATGTATAATAATTGTGTAAATAAATTTTAATATAGTGATCACTTAAGTAACATTTCAATTTAATAATTGATAAGTAAATGACATTTCAATATAATTTATAATAACATTTTTTACAATATTCTGTAATGTGAATATTTTTAAATATTAAAATATTTTCCATTATCTTTTTTGCAAAATTCACTGAATAATTTAACATGCCAACCACAACAACGGGCCTTTAATAGCTAGCAGATCTAATTTTCTTTATCAACAATCTTAGACAAAGAGCTATTAGTGCTTGCCCTTGTTGCTGCTGTTGCTGCATTAAAACCATCTGGATTGCTTGTACCTGATTATTTTGCTGTCTTTGCATTTCTAAAATAGCAGTCAACATGTCATTCTGTTGCTGCATAAATTTGTCTGTTTTTTCCTTTTCCATTTCCTTCGCTGCCTCTCTAATCTGTTGCTCTCTTCCTTCAGTTTTGTTTCTTTTTCTGCCTTTTCTGCCAAAAATGCCAAGGCTGTATTATCACCCTTTCTGACTTTGCGTTTGGACTATCTTGATCTATTTTTGTATTTCTTTTCTGGGTCTCGGATAAAGTTCCCATGGCTCTTTTTTGCATCTCTTGTCCCGCCATCTGATCGTCTTCCAAACGCCTCTTTTCCCTTTCTCCCATATCTGCAGCCAGGGTTTCAGATGCTTCCTCTTTTTCACTTATCTCCTCCAGCAGTGTGTCCAATTCTGTTAATTCAGGTGAAATTCCACTGGCTCGTCTTTCATCGTTTTCCTTTTTCCTAAACTGTTTGATTAGTTTTTTTTGATCTGTCGATCTCTGACAGAACGTTGCTCCACCTTTAATTTAGGATATTCCATTCCAATTTTTTTGCAATAGCTTCCCATACCTGAGCTCTTTCTGCCGACATTTTTTTGGTTTCAAAAAGCTTCGAAGCAACAACCTCTTTGCAAAATTCGACATCATGGTCATTAGTCCATTTCATTATAAAACAAACTCTGTAAATGTAATAAACATAATAAATATGAGGTGAACGTTTCGGCAAAAATACGAAGATATACATTAAATTGAGTAAAAGCAAGTTTTCAATAATATACTTTACTCTCTTTGGGCAAACATTTCACCATGTTATGTATTTTGCAAGAAACTAAGAAAACAAGCAACACTTACCCAGACTTGGACCCTTCCTGTTCTTCCAACTCTTTCGCAGATATAGTATTTTTCCATTTTTGCTCTTATGACGTGAAAACTGCCAAACGGCGTCGTCGTAGATTAGATTCGCTGAGCAAGAACGCACGCGCATGCTCATTTGCTACAAATTTACTTCCGGCGGCGTTGTAGACTGCCGCGTCGTAGAATCTTAAGGTTGCTATTGTTTGGCGATAAATTTGATATTTTTCATTCAATTGTTTCTAATGTAAATATCTCAACGAGTATTCACCCTAAAACGAAAACCACCATTGAAATTCTAACAAAATAACCTTTTGAACGGGGTATAAAATGCCGTCATAACATTACATAAACCAAAACAATCGTATATTTACTCACCGATTTCATATCGAGAAAAAACTTGTTCTGAATTCCCACATAAACTCTTCAGAATTTCCAAACGTCAATAGGAGTAAAATACTCCTTGTATTCAAGCGATTTCATGTAAAAAGTTTCGTTTGAATATGTTGAGTAGAAATATTTGTTTCGAATTTTTCAAAATATCGGCTTTTTACTCTCACGCGCGTTCCACACGCTATACTTGGCCAGGACTTGACCAATAAGGAGCACTCGCGTGCCCGATGTATGTGCAAATCACACCACAGTGGTAAGTTAACCTTTAGAATCGATTTCCGGTGTTTCCGGAACTACTAGGAGGTAAACATCGCATTGTTTCGATGATTCAAGTTGTATTTCGGGTTGAACCTCTCTAAAAATTTAAATATTCTGAAATACCGAAATATTGAGAAGCAAATCTTTAGATACAAGCTTGAAAATAACACTCTAAATATTGTTTTGGATTGTGATTCGAACAAGACTATCACGAAAAAGATATGTCCAAATGGGCCGAAGTTATGTTCGGCGAAATGTATGGCTTAGTACGTATACATTGTTCGAGAAAATTGTGTAATTTAATGAAATGCATGTGAAATATCATATCGCTTGTCCTCGCAAACGACTAAAAAATACCTGCTCCAGTTTTTCGTATCCTATCGCACTCAATAACGGCAAAATAATTTTGTATCTGTGTATACACCTATTCCTTGACAAGTTTTTGAAAATAAATATCAAATTGATAAACTTAGGGACATTCAAATTGATAAACTTAGGGACATGCTCATTATTTATTGTACTGGGGGAGACTGAAACTATAATTAAATCTGGTGTTGATCATGTTGGTATGAGTGACCATAGTTTGATTTACATTCATAGAAAAATATCTATCCCCCGCAAACAGCCTAAAATAATAAATACTCGCCAGTTCAAACATTTTAATGTAGAGGCTTATAAACAGGATTTAGCCAAAATCCTTCAAAACCAACCTCAAGATGGCGACCCAAATATACTTTGGGAGGACTGGAAAAGAAAATTTTTATTAGTGGCGGATATGCATGCCCCTCCAGTTACCAGGAGAGTGCGGAGTGAGCATGCACCTTGGTTAACATCGGAAATTAAAAAGAAAATCTATGACAGGAATTTTTTAAAGAAAAAGTCAATCAAAACGGGATCTACTCATTTCTTTAATGCATATAAAAAAGCTAGAGAAACTCTACAGTTATAATATTTTTTCGTTGCCCGGCCCCTCTTAAGACAAGTAAAATTTTCAAAGCCCCCCCCCCCTCCCCAACAGGCAAAACAAGAACATAACTTTTGGTTCCCCCTCTAGCTCTTTATCTTTATTTAGAGAAACAAAAACTCTGGCTCTTTATTTAGAGCAAAAAAAGTATATTCCCGGGAAGGCATACTAAAATTAGTAAAATTGAAAAGTTTGGTTACGAAATGTTGTAAAATATGTAGAAAATATAGCCTTCCAAAGTTTGCAAATTTTGTATACTTTTGTATTGCAATTTTCCTCGCCTGCAATACAAAAGTATACAAAATTTGAAAACTTTGCAAGGCTATATTTTCCGTATTTTACAACATTTCGCAACCAAACTTTGCAATAATTTACTTATTTTAGTATGTTCTTTCTAGCTGTGGTGATTTATTTGCATCAAGGCAGGATTTTGAGGGGAGGTGTGGAGAGGTGCGCACCTCCCCTGAGATTGTTTTGCACTTCCCCTGAGAATTTTTCCACCTCTCCTGAAAGGTCACGCACCTCCCCTTGGAAAAGTGAAAATGTGATGGTTGCTTAGGATGTACACTTCGTGATGCAAGAAAGTGTTCTCTGTAAAACTGAAACAGTGATATAGCCATTCATCTCCGTGTCAAGTACCCTTTTAATGCAATGTTTTGAAAGAAACTTTGTAGAAATTATAATGAAGGGCAAGATTGGAGTCATATACATTCATAATTCATTAATATACTGGTACATATGTATACTACATACATACCTCACCTCGTTGATATTGGCCTGTTCATACAATAAGCCCTAACTTTCCATGGGAGTTGTGAGCTAGACCGCTGCACCTCCCCTAAAATTTTTTCCACCTCCCCTACTATTTTCACCAAAATCCGGCCTTGATTTGCATCTCTTTGCCTAGTTCTAAAATTAGTCTATAATGGGAATTGTCTATTTACATCACAGGCGGCCCAATCTTACCCTGTGTTATTAATTTATTACGTTATATCTTTATATAAATAGTATATTGAAAATCATTAGAAAATCCTGCGTTATTAATTTATTACCATGGGCGTACCGGGCGGGGGGGGGGCGGTAGCTGATTTTGGGCAGTCGGGCAATATTCGCTAAACAGTCGGGCAATTTTGGTGAATTAAAAAATAAATGGGACAAATTCTGTAAATGTTGCGGAAAATTTCGTGAAATTTCCCAAAAATTTGTAGGTTCCGGACAATTATGGTATGTTTTTGACCCCTAAAATGGTACACTGACCGAAATTTTTTTGGCGACGGGGGGGGTCGCCAAAACAAATTTTTCGTTACTTGTCGGGCAAAATCCGGAAAAGTCGGGCAAATTTCTTGCCGCCCCCCTAAATTTTTCCTTCCGGTACGCCCATGTTTATTACGTTATATCTTTATGTAATAGTATAATGAAAAGCACTTACATGTGTTTCCTGAAAGATTTTAACGAGAACCAGCCAAGATTGGCGTTGACAAGACACTCCAGAGGTTAACGGCCATAGTTGGGGTTGACATGAAGATTAACAGCAAGAAATAATACAAGGCTGGTCACTTTGACCGTTAATTGGACTAATTGGGACAAACGCTGACAGAAATCAATCGAATAACGCGAACATCGGCTGTCGCATCCTCGCCAAATTACGTTACATCGGAAGAGCGATAATATTTACATAATATACTTTTCTTTAACATAATTGAACAATAATCTTCCTGCAGAAAATGCCAATTGAAACTTACAAATGTCTAATCTTACGAGGTTCGTCACCGATCTGAATTCATGGCCTTCAAATTCGAATTACACGCTGCATTGTCATTGGTCGGCTTTCAAAACAACAACAGGACATTTCCGATAAGAGAGCGAACGCTTGGGGAGTTAGCGAAAGGCCTCTGCGAATGTCCTGTTGTTGTTTTGAAAGCCGACCAATGACAATGCAGCGTGTAATTCGAATTTGAAGGCCATGAATTCAGATCGGTGACGAACCTCGTAAGATTAGACATTTGTAAGTTTCATTTGGCATTTTCTGCAGGAAGATTATTGTTCAATTATGTTAAAGAAAAGTATATTATGTACAAATTATCGCTCTTCCGATGTAACGTAATTTTGCGAGGATGCGACAGCCGAAGTTTACGTTATTCGATTGATTTCTGTCAGCGTTTGTCCCAATTAGTCCAATTAACGGTGAAAGTGACCAGCCTTGTATTATTTCTTGCTGTTAATCCTCATGTCAACCCCAACTATGGCCGTTAACCTCTTGTCAACGCCAATCTTGGCTGGTTCTCGTTAAAATCTTTCAGGAAACACATGTAAGTGCTTTTAATTATACTCTTATATAAAGATATAACGTAATAAATTAATAACACAGGATTTTCTAATGATTTTCAATATACTATATATTAAAAGATATAACGTAATTAATAACACAGGGTAAGATTGGGCCGCCTGTGTTTACATGAACATAAGAGACTTTTTATTTGGCTTCCATTTATGAACTATTGCAGATTTGAAGGTCTATAAACATTGTTATTTGTTAAGTTGTTTTGTGATACATTTTTAAAACTACTAATGTTTTTTCAAACTGGTAAATATTTTCACATGCAGCCCCCCTTCTTTCATCTCTCTGTATTTTTCAAATCCCCCCTTTCAGGTTTTAAAAAATTTAAAGCCCCCCCCCAGTTTCTCCTGAATCCCCCCCTGTACAATAAATAATGAGCGGTTCCTTGACTCCCTTATCTTTACAAAACCTTCACTTATATTGACAAACTCCATTCGATCCGGAATTATAGATTTCCGTCAAATATGAAAGAACTCCGCGAGTATTTGTAGTAGAAATATGAAAATACAACCAACAAATTCCACTTGAAAAATACTACATGCTCGAACAATGTAAAATAGCCATAAAATATGAACTGGCCATACTCGAGCAACGTAAACTAGCCGACCATACCTATATACAAAATACTCGAACAATGTAAACAATGTTCACAAAGCTATACCTTTCGCCGAATATAATTTCGGCCCCTTTCAACGTATCTTTTTCGTATTAGTCTTATTCGAATCATACTCCAATACACTATTTAGAGTGTTATTTCCAAGCTTGTATCTGCAGATTTGCATCTTTTATTTCGGTATTTCAAAATATCTAAATTTTATGCGAGAGCTTTGACCCGAAGTTAAAAAGTTATATCCGAAACAATGCAATGTTTACATCCTAGCTAGCACTCGGGAAACATATCGGAAATCGATTCTAAAGGTCAAATTACCCCTGCGCGCGTGCGAGTAAAACCCGATGATTTGAAAAATTCAAAATAAACATTTCTACTCATCGTATTCAAGCGCTTGAATACAAGGAGAATTTTACTGTTATTGACTTGGGCGAATGCTGAAGAGATTTTAGAAAATATTCAAGTTTTTCTCGATATTGAAATACAGAATGTTTGGCCAAGCGGCGAGAAAATATACGATTGTTTTGGTTTCTGTAATGCACGTTATGACAGCATTTTTCGTAAGGTTATTTTGTGAGGATTTCAATGGTGGTTTCCGTTTTAAAGGAGGGTAAATAGTTGCCGAGATATTTTTGTCTTCTCCACTCCAAAGTCGGAAATGGAAATATAAAGACCTTATTATAGACAGCCGCATGCAGAATGCATGCCCAACGAAAATGATTGCATAAAAACATTCACACATCATTTCCTACAAGTTGAAATGAAAGGATGCCTGTTTCGCCAGCTCCTAACTTTAAGCCGGCTACATAGACGAGCAAGTTTTCTATGACAAGTTTTTATGTGACAAGTTTATTTTCTGATATGACTGAACGTGTCAGAAAGAGGTGTTTATCGCCGCCATGACAGAAAAATTATAATAGTCCGATTGGTCAATCACATCATATGCTCAGATTACTTTCACAAGTTTTCTTTGTTGACCCATACAGACGAACAAAATTAATTTTGTACTTTGACAATTTTTTCTATGACAAGTGCACTTGTTCAAAAGCTAGCATGCTAGTTTTTGAACAAGTGCACTTGTCATAGAAAAATTGTCAATGTTGCGCGTACAGACGAGCAAATAAAACTTGTCACATAAAAACTTGTCATAGAAAACTTGCTCGTCTGTAACCGGGTTTATACTAGTTTAGTTCGTTCAAAGCAATCTCTTTATGCAAAATTTAATAGACATGTATAGGGGCGGGAATGTCTGGAATGGGGCCACGCAGGCATACAGGCATGCATGCATGGTCCCTGTCCTATCTATCTGGCTCGCAATAGTATAGTGAGATATATAATTCCTGTGCCGTGGTCATTGTCGTACCCAAGTTTGGTAGAAACAATTTTGATCCACTAAGTCTATGTGATTTAATAGACAGTCAGATTTAGTGTAAGGTATAGTTTCTACATTATACTTGTTTATGAGTGCACGCATGCGATTAATCAGTGGTGTAGTCCTGGAATGTTAGCAAGGGGAGCTCTCCCAAAGTGTCACGAATTGGCGGGCGGGGGGGGGGGGACAATATGATATTTTGGAAATTCTAAAT
>CACRXK020002048.1:0-46852 GCA_902702795.2 Paramuricea clavata | reverse complement strand
ACATTCTAATATTAATTCCACAAGTGAAGTGCAAGAGTCCAAATTATTAATTTCAAATGCCCCGCCGGGGCTAAGGTTCGAGTGGAAATGCCCAACCCCCGGGATGTGCTTTACAGGAAAATGGCTGGGCGAGGGGGATGGGCACACTTGGATTTGGCTTGATGCATTAAAAGTCCTGTGCTTATTCCAGACTGCTTGTCAAATATTTACTTGCTAGAAGTAGAAATTTACTCTGATTAAATAAGTACTGGTCAATAAACAGAAATGTATTTTATTTCATAGTGTTACAATTTTATTTTTATACTATAAAAATAAAATATAAACATGCAGCATAGAATATGCAAATTCGAGGCAAAATTATTGTTGAATCGGTTTATTTATAGGATTTATAACAAATAGCAACTATAAAAGTTTGTACCTTGTCTTCACATCGTAATAGCCAATGCTTTTAATTTTACATATTTTAGAATCAGTTCCTTTCCTGGTAACTGCATTTCTAAATGAAATCATCGTGAGTAGTGAGTGCTGAGCAGGCTGTTTTACTATAAACAAATTTTAGGAATTGTTAACAACTTTGAAAAATATATCGTTGCACATTCGGTCACAGTCGGAAAAATGTTCATAGTATGTTGTACCGTCGTTTGCAACTAACGATGAACAGTCGATCATAAAAACATTCGCGTGATTAGAATCTTCAATATTTGTCAAGAACAACAACACTTAATTGTTGTTTCCCATGTGTGCAATAAAAATAAGTAACAAAACTTTGTCTGAACTTGTTGGGCTAGAGACCTACTGGAAACTTTTACAGGCTTTTTAATGAGAATAGAGAATGTTTTATCTGCAACTGTTCACCCTTAGTTGCCACCGACGGTATTTGACAGCATAAAATTGCCTGTGGCTGTGATAACTGATATAAATAAAATACAGTCTGGTTATACTGACTTGAGCGTGTCATGACAAACTCTTTATTGGAAAATTGTGAAGAAATAGTCGAATATAGAGGGTCGAATATCATACTTAAACTTGTATAGCTACAGTAGCATTGGTACATAGCGTTGTGAAGACAAGCCTTTGCTTTACCTTTCGCTTCAGCAGTCTTTTTTTTCCATGCTTCTCTACGCTTTCCCAGGCGAGCTTCTCTTTCCTCAGCAGTCTCCTCGAGCAAACGTTGTCGTCTTCGCTGGCTCCCTCCTTTTCGCGAGACGTTCGGCTTTCTTGTCGTTTCCTTGCCGCTCTTCATTTGGCTCCATACAGTAGTCCATATCTTTTCAAATTGTATTTGATACCATAATTGTTTTATTAAACTCTTTATGGAGCAAATTGCTTTGAAAGCTGTCAAAGTTTTTGCAAACGTACAAAATACTGCAGTGCAAAAAGCAAATTATTTTCATGAAGTATCTGTCAGTTGAAGTCGCCAGTTCATCTCACAACAACAAATTTTAAATTTGACCAATCAGTGTTCGCTATTCACAACAGTCCGCTATATTTTGAGATCAGTGAGGATGACCACCCATGAACGGTGAACCATGCGCCCGCGATATTTGATGAACTTTAGACTCCGCTAATGCTTTCGTTTCCCCGGGTGTAAATAGCCGGGGGGAATTAGTACCCTCGCACGGCGCTTCGCGCCGCCGGATCGGGGAAAATTTCACATACTCTAAAGAAACGAAGGACAAGCTCAGACCTTTCAAACAAGGTCTAGCTGATTTAGCGGACAGAAGTGGAAGTTTTAGAACAAAAAAGGAAATTCTTGTTTAGCGGGGAAGTTGCTTTCTTGGATTGGTACTTGGACCACTTTTATAAGGCCTTCAGAAGACCTAGCGTTTATTCTTTCTGCATGATCAAACATCAACTTTCTTCTTTTCCGTGCAGTACTCTCGGGAATATCAAGCTTTTCGCTACAGGATTGGTTAATAACTGATGAAGACTTTGGATGGGAATTACGAGGGAACTCGACTTTTTCATTTGCCAAAAATCCTCTCTGAAAAATAAACCGAATGACTGTTTCTCATTTTATTTTAGGTTTACACAATATTATAATAGGTACTAATTTTTTTTATAACTAGCAATTCACTGGGGTGTTCATTAGGCATACAGATACGCATGCCAGTTTGAGCATTTTTATCAGTCTAGAAAGAACTGCCATGATTGACATTATCTGAGACGGGTGAGTTGGTAGAATTTATAACTTCGTTCGAAGTTATGCTTGGTATAATGGAACATGAATATAGACTTGTCCGCTAAGTAGATCTTGCAAATTGTTAATACCGGTCTGCCAAATTGCATGGTTATGTACATGGGTAACAACCAGTCCACAAAGTTAAGGTCATAAATCATAAATGTAGAATGAAAATAAGCACCACTTAAAAATCAAATTTAAACCCTTCTAGTTAATTTGCAATCTCATCAACTGGCAGAATTGGAAATTGAGCATGTAAGCAAATCAGGCTTTTACAAGAAACAACATTTTTAATTTTAGCTATTTTCCTCTTGAGAACTTTAATTTCCGCCTCACTTGCTTTAATGCAGTCTTTCAAATCCACAATCGTACGGTTATTTGCAATATTTTCCTGACGTTTGGCCTTCTTTTTTTTGACCACGCACCGATATCGAAGTGCTGTTTAGCCTTAGACATGACTTAATTGTCTCTATGGCATACGTACGGGAAAACAGCCTGGTTCAAAAGTCTGCAATTACAATGAAACAACATGTATTATATATCGTTGAAAAGCTCAGGTTTTGCTCTAAAACTCTCTCGTTTTAGATTTTGATAAAATTTTATAAATTCAGATTAAAACATGAATTGCGCAGAGTTAATAATTTCGGTGAGCTGTTAATTGTTGCTAAAACATACCTTGGCAGGAACGGGGAAAAGTCTATAACAAACCAAAGAAATGGAAACAAAATGGACGACAACTGACAGCCAAAGATCTTTTCTTGAGTTACCATGGCAACAAACAACTATTATTTCCGATCATTTAACGTTAAACAACGATCTGTCGCGTTAAATATATCAGGACAAACGTGCGCAGCATCATTGACCTCGCAATATAATCCGTAATTTGGGAATTAGTGACGAGTGAGCGTTTTCACTGTAAAAAATCCTCAACGTGGATTTTTAACCCATTGATTGGCAGTACTCTACCCAGTGACAAGTAAAATTGTCAGGCAATTATAGACGGTAAATACTAAATTAGGTCTGTATTACTTTAGCTACCTCCGATGTTTCAGCACTTAATTCTACACGTGTTCTCATTTTCGATCTTTTACTTTTTATATTATAATTAAAGTCTGAAAGACTATTTACACTATATGTTTTAACTTTTTTATTATCTATGTTATAAATATTTATAAATTACAATATATTTTAAAAATATTTATAGGCTATATGAATTTGTATACACTATTTAATAACTATTTTAACTGTATTAATGGGACATATTTCAACTATTTATTTAACGTGTTATTACTATTTTTTAACAAGTTTTAATCTATTTGGGCAATATTATACCCACTATTTATTATCTATTTTTAACAAGCTGGGACGTATTTTAACTATTCATTATCTATTTTTAAACTATATTATCGCTATTTTTGAACTGTTTATTGACTATTTTAAACTTTGTTGAAACTCATTTCAGTTATTTATTACATGTTTTAACTATTTCATACATATTTATTAACTATGTCGAAACTATATATTTTTTAAAATAGCCCGATTTTGATCATATTTGAAACCTATTTAATTTCTATTCGAGTACATCAATTATATTTATAAGTATTTGTTTAGAAAAATATCATGAATAGGAAAAAATATGGTTCCACTTGGATAGGAAAAATAGCTTTCTACCCTAATTTAAATAGGAAAACCTCGAGAAAACATAATAGTAAAAATAGGAAATGAATACTTTGACAAATAGGAATTAAATTACAATTAAATAGTGTGTTTGATTGTACAAGGGATGTCTAATCCAAATTAATTCCAACATATTTACAGTTCAGATATATAATGTTGTTTAATTCTACTTATAAAACTAGCTGAAGTTAGAGAATTCTTAATTCCAGGTGGTAGCTCATTATCGCCTTTTGCTCCTTGAAACCTAAAAGTTTTCTTACCAAGTTTTCTACTTACTCTGGATAATACAAAATTTTCCTTACGACGTCTTGTATTGCAATTATGAATATTAACGTTTTTGACAAAATAATTATTCAGATAAGTTGGTGCAATACCATTTAGAATTTTATAAATTAAAATACCGGGTGTCCCAAAAAAAAGTACTCCTGTTTGATTCGTAATAACTTCTAAACAAGTAAAGCTTTTTTAGAGAAATAACTTGCATTAAATAGAGGAAGGACTAACTTAGATTTTGATATATTACAGTTATATTTAACTTAAAAATTCACGGAGATATTAATCTTTAAAATCGGGAGCATATTTTGGGATGTGTCTGAAATATGCAAAAAACTGCGTATCAAATATTAATCAAGATTTGCCCGACTGAAACATGCACGATTATCGGTACCAGTAAATAAATGACACTTGACAAATTGTTTATTATGAAACAAAGTATTATTATATCTACAAAATACAAGCAAGATTTATTCGTCCGAAATTCGCGTGTGTTCCTAGCACGAATACGTTTCCTTATTTCATGAGACCACTGCATCTCGAAGGATCGTCATTAATCGTTCGTAGTTCTGAATTAGGGCATGCTGTCACAATGGAATTGTGAAGCACTTCTAACTTCTGCAACGTTCCGAAATCTTGTTAAGAACACCCAACTCTTTTGCCTTTTCTTAATCTTGGCAAGTTCAGAGTAAACTGAGAATTATATGAAACACAATCAAACCATATAACTCCATAAGACATAACAATTAAGCAACTCCGATCCCCAGAGACATGCAACATTTTTGGAACAAAACCTAACAAAATAGTAGCGTTGATACGGTGATGTGTATTTGCAAAAAGCAATATTATATCCTTCAATAAAGAATAATATTCATCCTGCTTTAACCGAGAAATAATCAACTCAGTCTGTTTGAACCCATTAAAAACATAAAAAAATTAGGCTATTTAAGAAAAATTTAAGCGCCTGCCTTCCATGGTCTTTCATGTACTTTTAAGTTTGTGAAGACCTATAATATTAAATACTTGCATAATTTCGAACGTTCATATTTCAGGAAACAATGAGCTAAGACTTACATGTAAGATGTCTAAATCTACGCCATATCCCTTACAAACCCTAACGATAATTCGCTGAAATACAAGTTAGTCTGATATGTCATTAAGCAAACAAACGCTGGAGTTAATATTTGATATGCCGATTTTTGCTAATTTTAGACACATCCCAAAATATGCACCCGATTTTGAACATTAATATCTCCGTGAATTTTTAAGTAAAATACAACTGTAACATATCAAAATCTAAGTTAGTCCTTTCTCTATTTAATGCAAGTTATTTCTCTTTAAAAGCTTTACTTGTTTAGAAGTTATTACGAATCAAACAGGAGTACTTTTTTTGGGACACCCGGTACATCTATGAACTTTCCTCCTTGTCGAAAGATGGAGCCACTTGAGCGAAGGGAAGCAATTTTTTGTTCCATTACTTTTAACAACAATACGTGCCGCTCTATTTTGAAGTCTTTGCATTTCAGTTTTGCACGTTTGTAACATCGCTTCCCAATTTATATCAGCATAGTCAAATATTGATTGTATTATAGCGTTATAGACACATTTTGCTGCCCGAAGTGTTAGAGAGTCTCTAATTCGAGATAACAATCCTAATCGTTTCATCCCCTCCAGCTGATTCCGCGTGCTCTCGGCATGTCACACATTGATTGAAGATGATACCCAGATATTTAAACTTTACGACACGCTCAATTTCCTGACCCTTGAGCTGGATACTAAACGTGTTAACTATATTAAGTTTTGGTTTCGTACCAAACAATATCGCCTTCGTTTTCTTTTGATTTTGCAGTAGTTTATTTTCTTCCGACCAATCCGAAACTTTATCTATGTCTAGCCTCCTCCGCCGCCATTTCACCCGACGAATCGGGTGATGGAAAAAAGTTTGGCGAGATGCCTGCCATAAATCGACACAAAAATTTGCACTGCGCATACCGGCTCGCGCATGCAAATTTTGACAAACGCAAACGTAGGGGGAGTAGGAAAGGCTTACAGCAAGGAGTGGAGAAGTTTTTGTTTTCAACACGATGGCTTAAGCTGAGACGAATAACTGTGAAGTTAACGAATAATACTGCTTTTTAACATTGTAAATACACAGGGAACTTTGACTAAGGAGCTGAGAACGTTAGCGTGAGCCGAAGCAGCGATTTTCTGGGATTATTTAGAGGCAACGACTCAACGAGTGACTTAACCAGAGCCGCGAATTCACGTTGTCATCGATTCATGTCAAGACAGGGTGTCAATTGAACGTTTATCGTTGGCATATACAAATTTCTTCTCAAATTGTTGACGACACTTTATATCATAATATTAAAGCTGAAATTGCAGTGATTCATTCGAAATTATATAACACGAAAAGGAACGAGCTAAAATTGTCCATATATTAAATTTAAATTCAACTGTTGACATCTGTAACTGTGCCGTCGGTATCAGTTAAATATATACCTCTTGTCTTGTTTTAATACGCTTGTATGGAAGGAAATCATTAATAAAAGTATTTTAAACAAAGAGATTATTTTATATTGTGGAATACACTGTGCAATTACCCTTGGACAAAGTTTTCAAACTTGAGTGTCTTAGATAATATTAAATGGCCCTGTTTTATATACAAATGGGTGTGAGTAATACCTAGACATATATAAGGGAAAAGCCATAAACGAACAGAAAAGACAACTGGGATTTAATAATAGTATTCTAATAGTTTTGCTTGCCAAAGTTCACAGGCAAAATATTTGTACATATGGGTAAAATCCATCAATTTTGCAAGGCAAATTTCCATGTAAGTTATAACCATACAAACAGTCACTGAGGAAACTTCCCAGTGATAGCTAGTGTTTTGCTATTGTTAAATTACACAGCAACCACCCAATTCCAATTATTAAACTATATACAGTATATATATATATTAACTGTAAGTTTCTAGTATGATCTGATAGGGGGGGGGGATGCTCTGCCAGCTCTGGTGATGAGTTGTGTCGGTCACGTATGCCGCCCGTCCATCAACTTGCTTCACTACTGCAAAGTCTTGGTTGGCTACTGTATTTGAATTGTAATTGTTGTTCACAGTTCGTTTATTTGAATACTAGAAAATACATGCATGCAGAAACCCTCGCCTTGCTGACAAAACCATTGTATTTTCCGAACATGAAGTATCTAGAACAGTTGTCATGGTAACACGATAATTTTTTTAAGAATATTCTTACAAATCTCCTAAAAATATCACTTTTAATTACAAAGTTATCAATTTCCCAACATATATATGTTAGGTATGTTATTATACGTAATATAGGCTTCAATTTAAGATAAAATTCAACCACAAACGCTTCGCAAAACGTTTTAAAGTGTTCTTTATAAAACTAAACAGCCTTTTATGATTAAATGGCTTTATCGATAAACTTTGAGTTTGCAATAAAATGATTTCAAATTCTCGCTTGCAAATAACGTTACTCTCTTTTTTTTTAAAAAAAAATTCAATATAATAAAAAAGGGAATCAATATTAAAGATACACTGAAATTATATGCTGTCTTGTTTAGTTGTTTCATAGTTTCATGTACGCAAAGGCCGTCGGGTTTTAAATCCATTATAAAATCAATATTTAAAACAAAGACAACAAACTTACCTTAGTTAACGTCGGCTCCCTTCTTTTAGCCGATTCTTTCGCCCTTTCTTGATGAGAAAACTTTTGAAATTTACAAAATTATGCAAAATTGCGAGCAAAAAATTCATCAATCATCAAATCAAGAAATGTTTGCTATTTCGCTGTCGTCATGCAGTCGTTATAATGCAAATTTGAAATTGGACCAATCAGTGTCCGCTATTTATGACAGTCCGCCATATATTTGAGATCAGTGAGGATGACCACCAACGGTTGGTCACCCACGCCCGCGGTATTTGATGAACTTTAGACTCCGCTAATGCTTTCGTTTTCCCGGGTGTAAATAGCCGGGGGGAATTAGTACCCTCACGCGGCGCTTGGCGCCGCCGGCTCGGGGATGAACAAGAGAGATATATATAATTCGAGAATATGCAGACACATCATAAATTCATTTATTTATCAAATCATGGATCATGTCATGTGGCCAGTGAGTGTAACACAACTAGGCATATACTATATTAGAAAGAGGTTGTTACATGTGCCAACTGCTTTTCACGGGCATGGTGCCAACAATGCAACTTAATGGATTGAGCATATTTACATGATATTAAGGGGGTGAGGGAGTTAAAAGAACTGCTCAGTGGTTATATTTAATATATTAATACCTTAATTTAAAAAATAAGCAGAAACTCAACGTCTCGAGCGAAGGCCCTTCGCTCGAAATGTCAAGTTTCTGCTTATTTTTTAAGGTAGTAATATAACCACTCAGCACAGCATTTTCACATTGGTACTACAACACTGTTACAGACAATTTTAGTTAAATAAATTGCAATTTTCGTGGTAATCAAATTTCTGTATTTGATATTTCTCTCCTCACTTATTGAGGCTTACTCTGGGAGCGTAAATCGCCTTAAATCGTCCAAAATCGCATTAAATCGCTGGTTAATTTAAAATTGTCAAATTTCTCTTAAATCGCCTAAAATCGCATTAACTCGCCCACTGCATGCATTCTGTCTGATCTACATTCAGTCTATGTACTCAAGTTTATCAATTGCTGCTATTTTGCTGGCAAATTATGCAATCCAGGTGATTTGCAATCGAAAAAGAGTAATGACAACATGGATAAATCAAATAAGTGGATTCGGCTGACAATATTTGGTTACTAAATAGCCACCGGTCATTGATAAAAACAGAGCCTTTTTTCTGCTTTATGCAGACTTTACAATAATTATAGACAATTCTGGAATCTAAAAGCTAGACCCATAGATCCCTTGCGCTACCAGCAACAAAATTGAGTTACTAGTTAATTTTATTATTGGTGTAAATCGAGCTTGGGCTACAATTTATATGGACTATGGAGGGTGGGCTTAGTGGGCTACAAATTACTCTATAATAGAGAGTTTAAGTTCGACTTCCGATACCAATACCGATACTAACAACATATCATGCGCATGCTCTGTGCTCGCAAAAAGCACGAGGACAAGTGTATTGGAAGTCACCACTATTAGTTACTATTTTTGGGTCGTTTAAATAGTACAAATTTTCAACATCTTACCCAAATAAATAATGCACATATGCTGATCAAAGTTTTCAACTGATTTATGGCGAACCTGAACAGCGAAAGTTGCCATTCTGTGATCGGTTTTCTCACGCCGGAATATCTTGGATTTCTTAAGTTACAAGTTATTTCCCGATTTACGGGTTCCGGGTACGTGTATATCACCCGTACCCGTAAACCGGAATCGGGGTATCTTAACCTCTCTAATCTCACATAAATCCGATATTTCATAATTTTTACGATAAACATGTAAACTATTTGTTTATTAGCATCGCCTGAGTCATGTTTTAGTCGGAATTTTAGCTCAGCGGCTTTTAGTATACCGCACATTTTCGGTGACGAATAATGTCTGTATACTTTATCTGTCGTGTAACTTAACGCTTTAAAATTCCGGGTACCAAAACGAGAACGGAAGTGAAAACATCGGTATCGGTATTGGTATTGGAAGTCGAACTTAAACTCTCTAATATATACATGGTTTCTCAAAGCCTATGAGAGTCGATCAATGCATGAGTACGATCGAGTGTTGATTTATATAATAAGGTCATCGTGCAATTTGTGCACCGTTGCATGTAGATCGAGCACTGCATTGTATGGTTGTACTTCGACATGTGCATGGTTTTACTCTAGCTCCTAGTTAATTAATTATAATTATATTGGCTACAAATAGAAAACATATACGCGAGGTTATGAGCGAGATTTTCAAGTTTAGCAACTCTCATCTACTAATATTTCCAGACCTGTATATAAAATAAACAGTAAAACAATGATTACATCGTACATACCATGCAATCTTTGTTGTTGTTTGTTTGCAGAATACTTGACAATTAAATTTAAATATATTTATTTGATGGATCACGATGTAGTACGCCATTTGTTTAGTATCATTTTGTTTAATTTTAAAAATAATTTAGAATTCCTACCATTTATATACGATATACTTCATGTAAATTAAACATTACGCCATTACGCCGACAGTTTCCGAATGCGTAACGATACTGTTTCTGGAATCTCGATATAGCACTGGGATATAGAAATTATAGATATCAAACATATTATTAAACATGTTTGTAGCATGAAGAAAGCACGAGATTGAAACAGTTTAAATAAAATGCAAGCTAAATAAAGAAGTGTTGACAAGATACAAAACAAGACAATTTCACTTACAAGGGTAAAAAGGTATTAAATTTATAGGATTATAGCTTATTGAAAATTGTGTGTTTCTACCCCCAGTGGGCTGTGGTTCTTTTGGAAATCAAATATCTATTATATTTTGCAATTTTAACTCAACATGAATTAATAATATTAAAGTTTACGACATGTATAGTTTAGTTATAGGTTGGAATATTGCAACTATGTACCGTACATGTCCTTTAAGTAGAGTATATTTATTAACTGTTTACAATATTTGTGGTATATAATGTAGCCATGAAAGACCACATGGCCGGACAATTAGATGAACCCGAGGGGAGGTGGCCGGTCGCGACTCTTGAACGTCTTTCTGGGTTTCGGAAGGCAAAATGTTGAAAAAGTCGGGATTTTGGCCATTTTATAACCTCCCACTATGATGTGATGATTATGTGTTAATTAGCTTGCACGTCATGAATTAATAACTAGTTTTCTCGGTCTTATGCGGGAAAGCTCCCAGTGAGAATAGTTATATATTCTCACTGCCCGCTTCCCCGCGCAATACCTTCGATTGAGGAAGTTAAGATTGGGTCAAAATTTTCAGACGCGCTGAACGACGACATATTACCAAACACACACAGTAACAAAATAGGTTTACTAATAATTCATTTTAGCTTTAACACGCGTTTCGTCCTCCAATACTCAGAACGCCACCGAACGCCAAAGGTGCGGCTTGCTTCGGGGAAACGGGGGCTTGAGCTTGCTCCTCTCGTATGGAACGCAAGTAATCTTTTAAGACCGGATGACTGATGGGATTGCTCTGTTCAAGAGCAGACAGATTTCCACCGGAGGGGACCAGGTAGGCAAAGTTAGATTTCATTTCCACGACGAAATTCTCAACAGTGGCAGCCGCAAGGCGTGTACCTAGGACAGGAGCAACTGTTGGTTGTACTACGGGAACCAAAAGCAGGACAATGATTAACGTGTATTTTGGTTTTCCCCGAATTATCCTTCCAGATCAGGAAACGGACGAGTTCCTGGGGGACCCTGATAACAAGGTCTTGGGTTGCGGGAGGGACGCCATAAACCGTTCGAGTTCAAGCTGAAGTTTGGATTTTTGACGCTGGTAGGGCTTGCTCTTGTGGTGGGCGCGGAGAGAATGGAACCGGGCATCGATCGCGGGCATATCCAGGGAGACGCGTTCAGCGGAAGACGGAAGGATGGCTGGCGTGCGAAATCCACATCGTTGACAAAACTGGAAACCTGCATCGTCTGGATAACGGCAGTCGGGACACGACTCGGCAGGTTTCCACACACGCGGCACTCCATTGGAAACCTACGTAAAATGCATACAATAAACGTTTAGAACTGTGAAACACGAAACACCCAAAGGTCCCATTGGAGAGGCCTTGTTTGAAAACCGCCATTAGACTTCGAGGGGAATAAAATAATATCGCGATCACCTTTCTGTCCAAGGAGAAAGGATGCGGCAGACCAATTTTGCAAGAGAGGCTCCCAATAACGACGGGGACATAAATCAGGAACGACAATGGAAAATGGGCAGTACTGAGTATGGAGGTACTTTAGGAGGGGACCAATTAAAACAAGGGGGGGGGGCGTAAATATTCTCGCCTACTAAAGATTGGGAGAATACATTTGCGCCAGCCGATTCCACAGTCGGAAATGGTGAAAAGAATTTGAGTGGGTGGCCCGACAGGTCCCATAATACGTTGGTCGGGATGGCCATAAGATCAACGGTGTGGGGGCCAAAAGCCGTCTGAATACGATGCCAGACGCGTGGGTGTAAGGTGCAATCCAAATCAGAGAGCACGCGGGATGAGGAATCGGCAGGGCTGTCCTTGGACGGGATATAATATAAAGTGAGGTGAAGGTTGTGGATTAAGGTAAGGTCGAAAAGAGCATTCAAAATGGCCAACAGCTGCGGATTACGGGAGATGGAACGATTCCAAGAGTGCACGAGTGCCTGGTTATCAGTCAACGCGCGCATTTTTTATTGTAGCGACGGCAGCTGTGAGCGTATTCAAGAGAACACGAGCCTCACGGATAAGGATGGCGGATTCACGCTCTGAGACTGACCAAAGACCACGCAAGTTGGAAGGGTGATCGGGATGACTGAAGACACCGCACCCAACCGGTATTCGAAGCATCCGAGAAGAGGGTGAGACGGGCATGGAACTCTGGACGCCAGGGTACAAAACCGTTCCAAGAGTGCAAGAAACGCCATGTTTGAAGTTCTTCGAGCATATCACCAAAGAGAGGAATGGGGCGACCAGTACGGGTGGCGCGAGAAACAGCTTGGAAAATAACCGAGGTATAAAAACGTGCTCCGGGAACGGCGAACGTCAAGGACAATGCCTCTCCGCCAAATTTTTACAACACCTTGCGGGAGACCCGTTTTTTGCCCGGAATATCCTCCAATAAGGTAAGGATCCGACTAGAGATAATCTCGAAGCTATATGTGTTGAGATTTGCAAACCTTTCACTGCACCATTTATTGTCGGTACTATTTACAGACCTCCAAGTGCTTCTGTTGACTCTTTTGCCACAATTGAGCAATTAGTAAAAACAATAGATGATGAAAATAAGGAATTTTACATACTTGGTGACTTAAATTCTAACATGCTTGATACCTCAAACAATGCCACAAAGAATTTAAATTCAATCATGGAATTATATCAATCAGCGCAAACGATAAACACACCCACCCGTGTGACCACGACCTCATCCTCCCTAATAGACGTTTGTCTTACTCCCACTCCAACTAAGTTAATAACATCACAATTAATACCGATTGCCATTAGTGATCATTACATGATCTTCGTTGTTCGTAAAATAAATATCCGGCGCAAACAAAACAGTCACAAGAAAGTTGAAATTCGTAATTTGAAATATTTTAATGCTGAGAGTTTTCAAGCTGACCTGCGTGGTCAGGAATGGGAATTATTAGATAACAATCTCTGCGTTGATAAAATGTGGGACACATGGAAAACACTTTTCGTACAAGTTCTTGATAGGCATGCTCCAATCAGGGAAAAGAGAGTTAAAAGTAAACCAAATGTTCCTTGGCTCACTAGTACAATTAAAAAACAAATCCGCGAACGCGATCGCCTTAAATCTCTTGCTATTAGACATAAATCCGAAAATTACTGGAACGCATACAAAACCTCTAGAAATCGCGTAACTGATGCATTGTGAGAAACAAAAGAAGCATATTATAAAGGAGAATTTAAGAAAGTCAAACATGATCTCCAACAAGCATGGAAAACTGTGAATAAAATCCTAAACCGTAAGCAAGAAAGTAGAGAAATAAATTGTCTTGAAACACAGAGAGGACAAATTTCACATCCAACGGAGTTAGCGGAGTGTTTTAATAATTATTTCACCAATATTGGTCCAGATATTGCCAAAAATATCGACAATTGTGACAGAAATTTCAAGGATTACATCACGACAACAACCAGTAGCTTTAATTTTCAAACAGTGTCTGAGTCGAACGTATACAGACTTCTGTTATCTCTATATCCTCGTAAATCTACTGGAATTGACAAAATCCCTCCTAAAATTATTCGCATTGCTGCTCCTGTAATTACAAACTCATTGACAAAAATTTTCAATATGGCCATTATAAGTGCAACTGATCCTTTTGAGTGGAAAATAGGAAGAGTCACTCCCATATTTAAAAACGGCCCACGAAACTTAATAAACAACTATCGCCCCATTTCTATCCTCCCTGTAGTAAACTTTTTGAAAAAGTATTATACGAACAACTCCATGAGTATCTTGTTACACAGGAGTTGTTGTACCCTCGTCAATTTGGTTTCAGGAAGTTTCATTCTACAGCCTTTGCTCTTTTAGATAGTACAAATGAATGGTTTATTAATATGGACCGTGGTTTGTTTAATATAGCTGTTTTTCTGGACTTACAAAAGGCGTTCGACACCATAAATCATGACATCCTCTTAACGAAACTTGATCTTTATGGCCTACAGAAGCCATCATTAAACCTTTTAGGACCTTATTTAGCGAATGGAACCCAAATGTGCTCCGTTAATGGCGCTCTGTCGGGCACGAAGTTGGTTACATGTGGTATACCTCAAGGTTCAATTTTTGGCCCACTCTTATTCTTGATCTACATTAATGATCTGCCTAACAGTTTAGAGTACTCGTCGACAAGAATGTTTGCCGACGATACGACTCTAACTGTATCTGGCAAGTCAATCCAAGATGTAGAGGTGGCCATAAATCATGACCTTACCAACGTTAAACAATGGCTTTCTGCAAATAGATTATCTCTTAATCTAGTAAAAACTGAGTATCTACTAATAGGATCTCGGTACAACATAAATAATTTACTTGCTGCTGCAAATGTATTTGTTGTTGATACATCAATTAAAAAGGTCAAAGAAACAAAAGCGCTTGGAGTTCATATTGATGAGTTTCTATTGTGGGATAAGCATTTTGATAAAATTGCTAAGAAGATTTCTTCCGGAATTGCGGCGATCAGAAAGCTAAAATCTTGTGTGGATCATAATACATTAATTTGTGCTTATAATGCACTTATACTTCCACACCTAGATTATTGTTGCGAAGTTTGGGAAACCATTGGTGCCACACTTTCTGATCGACTCGAGAAACTACAAAATAGGGCAGCTAGAGTTATTACTGGCCGTAAAAACGAACACGGTCAATCTGAACTTGCTACGAACTGAAATGGAAACCTTTAAGTGAATGCAGAACACATTTCGTAGCAAGTCTTATGTATAAAATAACTCGCGAACTGGCGCCAAAACGACTAACCAATATTTTTCAAAGGACGTCTTCCTCTTATTACTATAATATGCGAGGCTCTTCCACCAAACTCTTTTTGCCCAAACCTAAGACTGAATATCTTAAAAAAAGTCTTAGTTATAGAGGAGCGAAATTGTGGAACAGCCTTTCTGATGAAGCAAGAAACAAACACACTCTTGCTTCGTTTAATTCATGTATACAACACCTGGCCAATTAATTAATTATTTAATTAACAAAATAATTACGTTAATTAAAAATATTGAACAGTACTAACATTAATTTAATTTGTAAATAATTATATACTAGTTGTATTTGTAAATGTATTGTAATTGTTGTTAACTGTAATGTAATGTAATGTATGACCATAATTTGTATCAATTGTATTTTTTAACTATTTAAATCTACGCCCCCGTTTGGAAATCAGCCTTCGCTGTATGGGTTAGCGTAGTTAAATAAAGTTTGACCTACCTACCTCATATTCCGTTTCTTATATTCGGGTAAAAGGAAAGACTGCTGGATGGAGTCCAACAGAAGCCCCAGATAAGGGACGATCTGCCGTGGTATAAGTAGAGACTTCTTGAGACCAATAAAATAACCAAGGTAGACGAGGATAAAACATATGATATAGGCAGCTGAGCCAACCTTGCCGAGCGCGACAAGGGAGCCATTGTGTAGGCGTTCGAGAAGCGTTGTGGTAATAAACGATTCGAAACCGCACCACGAGCGACTGTTAAGAAAGATAGCATGCGGAGGTAACAGACTATTGTAACGACGCCCCTCGAATCGACCAGAAAAGGGCTGGAAGAAGAAAAAATTTTCCACGCCGTCGCGAATATATGAGAGAATCTCGGTGCCCTTGGGGTAGGCGCTGAGGATAGATTGCCAGTAGGGCACATGCTGGTGGATCTCGCCAGCGACAAACAACGTTGGATCTCTAAATGGCAACGAAGCGAGGAAAGCGCAGATTCTGCCTGATGCGACCCAGGCAAGGGGAGGTAGAGGGCAATAAGGCGGCGGGCCATCCGCGGTAGATGAACACCAACGCACGTGCGACGGGAAACGAAGGGCGCTGTGAACGCGTCATCAAAGGAGGTGCACGAGGCCTAAAGACTGGGAAAAGAAAACACGTGAAAGTCGCAGGAACAAACAAGCGACACAAGAGGAGCAAGTAGGTGGGCACGGTGACGTATTTAGAGGGGGAAAAAATATTTCCCCCCTGCGGGCAAAAGCTAAAATTGAGCCGGTCAAACACCAAGCCTAATCTCAGGGCGATTCCTTTGTCTCCGGGGTAAACACGGGCGTTTAGCATCGAGATTGCTGCTATCGTTGTTCGTGTGGTCCAAATTGGGTATTGTTTTCACGCAATGGCAGTACGTTTCCACTTAAAGTCAGTATGTTTGACCTGTTATCCCTGGGGCGCACTGGAACCACTGATGGTCGCACCCACACTGAACAGAGACGAAATGTTCCGGGCTAGTTCCCGCAAATGTGACGATGTCTCCAGTGTGTGTGCCACAAAACCTAAACCTGGCGCACGAATGGTAAATTTGCGGGTGTGTGTGGTAATAGATAATCCCAGAGGCATGTTATATCAGTCCACGGGACCGTTCCCAGCGCGTTGGGAGTCACAACCAACATCCAGGCCATTGCATGAGAGTTACTCGAAAAAGCAGCCAAGGAGACGCAAAAATACTGGGTTCCCCCTATGTGTACGGTGCGTGCTTGCGCCATCCGGTTTTCGTCTAATTTGTCCCCCCCCCCCCCATGAACTCGATTTCCACTTCAATGACAATATCAAGGACCCATAGGTTGAAGAAGATGGTCATTTATTGAAAATAATAACCCGCCTGACGTTTAAAACAATGATAATGTGAATTTATTCGTAATGAATGGCAAACACATAGTTCAAGTGGCATTATTATGTCTCACTGAACGTCTGTCTCATATAAATTGACTTAGCTACATACTTTTACATATCTTCATTCTCCATACAGTGCATTCTTCACTCACACTCTAGAATTCTAGATCTTGGCCTCGTCGCATGTCATTCCTGCTCTGGGGAACGTGTTTGGTGCTGTGTTTTTTTTGTGAAGGAAAGTTGGATTTAGACATTCTTGCGTAAGAATGGCAAAAAATTATTTATCATAAGATTTGGACAAGATGATTAGACATTTTTGTTGACTGAAGAATGTTTTTATTTGATCACAAAAATTAACTCTGCTTACAAGTGCATGCTATTCAATATTTTCAACTACGTTTAAACCATTCATCATTGTTTCTTTGCAGCAACTTTAATATCCTTTGCCACTAAAAGGAAAAGGGATGAGTGAGAAATAATTCGATGACAGAAATATTAAGTCATTAAAAATACAAGGGTTCAAGTTCGTGGTTTGTGGATTATAGTGTGAGGAAACATGTTCAGCGGTCCTACGAAAGGAAAATGGCAGCTTTTCGCGCCAAAACGGACGAGTTTAAAATTTACCCAAAAATTTTTAAAACTTAGCCTAACGATAGTGAGACAAATATGAAAATGAATTGCTTCCAGCTCTAAACACCTCATGCTTAGCACGATGTATACCTGGATTGACAATATTTTGAAAATGCAAAATTTAAAACATCACACCTTTCTCTTTGATTAGTAAATCTTTTCTCTTTGAGCAGAAAATAATTGATTAAATAAAAACAGATTCACTTATTTACGTGTTTTTGACAGGCAAGTTAAATAAACTATTGTTCACTTGCTGTGTCGATATAGGTTCATACCTGTTATTGTTGAAGCAACATTGAATTAGTCTACGCCGAAACGCAAGGCCGAAACTCTTCATTGTTATATGCTTTTTTTATAGCATATCCTTGAAAATGCATGTATATTTTTACTGAAACTATATTTATTTTGTGTCTTTCTTGCCAGTTTTCTCGAGGTTCCTGTATTCGTGTTTATCTTTCAGCATTTCAATTTTTGTCAGCCTCGCTTTAATTACACAACCGCATTGATTTCAAATTCAATTCGCATGCAACACTGGAATTTTAATGAATTTAATTTTACATCTGCTAAATTAGAAATACGTTATTTACTGCCCGCTTCGGTCCGGATGAGAAAACTCTTCGGTCCGGGTCTTAACAAAAACGCATTCCCTAATTTGTGCATTCAAAACATAATTTTATCATCGAACTTTATGCCCTTATTAAGTATCTGTCTTCGTTTTTTAAATATATCAGTTCATGTTGATGAACTGAACTTATGACGAAATAGACAGGATACAAATTTTTTATTCAGGACTTGGAAGTTTTTGCCATATTACCCTTTTTGGAGTGCCTACCACGCGAGGCGTTTGCTCTCGTGTGCGGCATGAATCAATCATGCATAAAATCAATCATGCATGAAATCATGCATGAAGTCCAGAATTTTAAATTGCGTTTTAAACTTTTCACTTCTTGTGCAAGCAATTTTTAATGCGCTCTTAAAATATAGCTGACGTGCATCTGAAAATTCAATTCGAAACTGAGGAGTGATGATAATTCTCAAACCAAACACAACTAGCCAAAATGTTAGGAAAGCAAGCTAATTTAACTGCAGTGAATGAAACATGTGGAGTTCGTGTCAAGCCTGAAATATATTTACACAAAATGTTTTTGCCAGGTAAAAGTTGTAGCTGCGGAAAGAGCAAATTTCAGGCAACTTAATATCGTAAAATGATCGGGAAAATAAATAATCTTAATCTGTTGACCTTATACTACCTTGTTGTCTTGTTAAGCAGAAAAGTGTCGATTGGATCAAAACCATATCCTTTTAACGTTGTTTTTTGCAGTTTCTAACTAACCGTGTTTTAGCTACTTGCGCTACGAATTAACAACAAACACCACGGACGTCAAATACAGTTTGCAAAACTGGATTTTTTGGTAATTTAAATAGGCACATAGAGGGAAGTAAATACGTTATTTAGATGAGGATATTTTCCTATCTACATATTGTAATATGATGATACTAAATTCAGTAAAAACTCGGATAAAAGAACCATTCATTTTGAACTTAGGTCGAAGTGGCACATGTAGCTATAGTCGGCATTTAGTGAGAAGTCAGACCGAGTTACATGGTTCTTAACAGTTGAAATTGCTATAGTCAAAAGCAATAGTGTTTCCGATTTCCCGTTTTAATGTTTTAAATTATTTGTTTCCTCAATTGGAAAACTGTTGGCTGTATAATATTATAATTGCGATTTTTAGGATCATTCATTTTTTTACGATTTTGAAATATGAGAATCGATTTATTTTTTTGACAAGTTGTTTTATCCATTTTTAATTTTTGAATCATCAGAATGAGTTTTCCGTCGTTTAATGTCCGAATTCTATATAAGTTCATTCCATTTAATTTCCACGAGCTAGCTATATTTTGAAGGGAAATTTACAGTTCACTTAACAGTTTGGTTTACCTGAGTATAATAGGCATTCTGCCGATAGTTTGGCATAAAGACGTAGGTGTCATTTTTGTGATGGAGCTATCGGATATTGAGACAATTTATCTTCATGCACTCATAGGCAGCCCAGTAGCTAGGCGTGTTAAATCTTTGACAAAAATATTCAAACGTTTAAAAAAACTGTTTAATATCGCAAAGATGTTTAGATAACAATGGTATTCTGTTTGCGTGCTACGGGCGACGCGACACCACTCATTGCATACCACTAATTTATATTTATTCCTTAAATGAACACTCATTCTGATGACTTAAGAACTGAAAATGAAAATTCCATTTTTTTTAAAAATGAAAAATTGTTTCTCACATTTCAAAATCGTAAGAAATGAATGACCACAAGACCTACGTATTCTACACCTGTCCTTAGAACATGTGTTCTTCCTCAGCTAAAGCAGGGCTTTTAAGAACTTGTCTTATATTTAGCCTGCAGCGGTTCCTGCATTTTAAGTCTCTTGTTTTTTAAGAATTCGTCAGTGAGGGAGAGGCTTCTAAAAACGGAACCACAGTATACCGAGTGTGGAGAAATGGCAGGTGGTTGTTGGTGAAAGTTTCGTGTCTCTTACCCAGAACATTTTTGTATTTTTTCAGCCCTATGACAGCATTTCGTGCTTTTTCTGAAACATATTTGTTGATAATAATTCTGGAGACGTTCTCTGGTTGGAAATATTTATTTATCACGCACTTCCGGCTGCCAGACTGCAGCCGTCAACGGGTAGTTATGTGTTTATCACAAGCTTTCGGCTTCAGTCTGCCCGCCGAAAGCTCGTGATAAATGAACATTTCCAGCCAGAAAACGTCTCCAAAATCAATGTCCCCAAAACGGTACTTCGTGGATATACATGCACCGTTACGTTATACTGAATCTTCAGTTAGGTAGTTGCATGGTATGTTTATGTAAATGCCACAGTTAAAAAAGGCCCTATTTTAAGCGCTTAATTGCATCAATTTCAGGCTCCAAATTTTCAATCCACTGGTTCTTTTATGCGGGTTTCTACAGTAATGGATGCGTGGATCGGAACGATTCATACCAACAACATACGAGGCCGGGTCTAGGACTGCAAGAAGCGCCACATGCAAAATATCCAGGCACACGACCACATATGTGTGCAAATGGTGCGCAGAAACCAAAATTATATTCATGGCACAATAGAATCCTTTTCTCATTCTCATATTCACCTGCATGAAAAGAAAATGGTTTTACTTATAAACAATAGCGTAGCCAGGGGGGGGGGAGCTCTGGAAGGCCTTCCCTTTCGAAAAGCTGAAATCCAGACAGAATTTTTTTTGTTGGTCTGTTGGAATAGGAGTACGAAGTGTGAATGATGATACCCGTCTGTTCTGTTTACCAATAAAACTTCCAGTCTTCCCTATCTAGAATCCTAACTCCAAAACTTGAAAAACGCCTATGGTTGTTGAAAGCACAGTTCAAATTGAATTTGCGCCCATAGCAGCTGCCATGGCCGGCTTCAATGTTCAAATATGGCAGTGAAATGCATGAGCTTCGTCAGTTCTTTTTATTACAAAAACCAAGACATTGTGCTAGTTTGCTGTTGTATTTGCGTACACAGTATAACGTTTTACATGGATCTACCAACATTAGGTGACCTAAAAATGGCTTTTGTGGTTGTAACTTAACTTTACTTCAAACTTCGTCATAAAATACGTGAATTAGCGTAGTAATGAGTCCAGAAATTCAAAATTTTCCCGGGAGAACATGCCGCCGGACTCCCTTAGATTCCTTCCGCCTTTGGCGGTTGCACTCGAAATGTCTTTTGCCCCCAAACACACACACACACACACACACACACACACACAAAGATTATACCCTGGGCACGCCACTACTTATAAATCTTTTAATTCAACAAGTATTCAGAGATCAAAATATGCATGCATGGTCATACAGTGTATGCATACAACCACAATATCACAAAGATTTATTACTGGAATATGACATAAACATGCTAAACTTGTAATTCCGAATCTGGTACCGATTTTCAAAGCGCGTTGATCACATGTATTTTACAAAGTAGCGTTTAATAGGATTTAATTAGTTTATTTGCCAGCTAGAATAATACCACAAATAATCCATTTCTGGTCAACAATTTTAACAAAATTAATATAAAACAAAAAACAGGATAATGAAAACATACAATATAGACCTAGATTTGATGATGATTTTGAAATAAAATTATTTCTTGTGCGCACAAGTTGGTTGCATTGAGAGTTTGTTTTTCATTTAATAATTACGCATTGCAATTTTAAAAAATTAAAATTATATCATTCACGCTTACCTCGCTTGTCTGGACTTTTAACGAAACGTCCGTCCACACCAAAAACGGCCACCAGTATAACAAACATCACACTAACTTTCAACGCAAAGCCCATTTCTGCTAAAAAGATATAAACAGAAACAATTCAGTTATCTGCATTTGATATTCTAGGAGTCAATTGCCAAATTCATACCCATTCCATTACCCACCACCTATCACCCTACTCCCGGGGACCCAACCTGTTAAAATTCCTTGAGGGAGGTACCTTATTCCTCGCCTGAAAGTTCAAGCTTGTACTATATAAGGTTCACTATATGAAATTCGCTTATACTATATGAAAGATCAAGCTTGTACTTTAAAATTGACTTCGAATCAATATGAAAATAATTAACAAAACTAAAACTTATATATTGATAAGAACTGTCAGCAGAAGAACAGTTGCATTTTCGTGTGATAAACGGTACTTTTCTGACTTACCTCAATAAGCAATTTGAATGTAATAAAGATTCCAATACTCCTCAGCGAAACTTTGGACTGGCAATGACTTTAGGGCTTTAATGTGCCAAATTTATATCCTTCGAGTTTGCCATAACAATACAAATAACATTGTTTCCGATGACGTACAAAACTTGAGCCTCATTGAATAACTAATCTTCCATGCATACACTTTAAATTAAAAAGGGCTGAAACGACCCCAAAAATGGGGCCAAAACGGTGACCGCAAAATAGATCTTTTTTGGGGGTCAAAATGGCACCTATAACAATGCGGCCCCTAGGGGTGATTTGGCCCTTCCAGTGTAAGGTCTGTTTCAGCTTTTAGTAGGAGCTGTTTTGGCAAAAGCAGGGGCTATTTCAACTTTCAATAGGGGCCAATTCAGAAAATTAGGGGGCTATTTTGGCATTTTGAGGAGTTAATTTGGCTCCCATTTGTGGTCATAATGAACCCCAAAAAGCGTTGATTTGGCTCGCTAACCGGAGCTGTTTTGGCTACTGAGTTACGGAGTAGTTTCAACCCCAATGAAGAGCTGCTTTAGAACCGACGGAGCCGATATAGCTTTTCTAATGGTGTAGTTTTTTAGCACCCAAAGGGCCAATATGGTTCTATTTCTGAGCCATTATAGACCACAAGAAAGGCCAATTTAACCCCTACTTTTTTAACCAGAGCTATTTTGGCCCTCTCAGAAAAGCACAGTTTCAGCCCCAAAGAAGAGCTGCTTTAGAGCCGAGGGAGCTAATATAGCTTTTTTCATGGTGTAGTTTGTAGCACCCAAAGGGTCAATTTGGTCCAATTTCAGAGCCATTATAGATCCAAAAGAAAAGCCAATTTAACCCCTACTTTGTTAACCGGAGCTGTTCTGGCCCTTTCAGATGAGAGCAGTCTCAGCCCCAATGAAGAGGTGCTTTAGAACCGATCGAGCTGATATAGCTTTTTGGTGGTGCTGTTTTATATAGCATTTAAAGTCATGTGGATTTGGTTGCACTCTTGGATGTAGACATATTCTATATGTATATAATGAATCAGACAAAAATATTGGGGTTTATTTGGTCTCGATTAAATTATTACAATTTCTCCAACAGACCAAGATTGGAATGAATTATTGCAATATAAGTTGAGATAAATGTTCCAATTTCTGTATTATAAACACAATACTATAACAAAAATTACAATATACATGCACAGTAGCCAGTATTATGGATCTCACCGAAATGTGGGAACCATCAAAAGATTCGTACATATATGCCATATGGCTTTACAATTCTAATTTTAAAGAGCAATCAACTTGTGATAGCAATAGCAGGCGCGGTTGTTAACATGAACGCAATACGAATAATTTCTAATACATTACCACAGTTCGGTGAGATGTGAGACAATACACACATTCCATCAATAACATTAACTTGGGTTAGCATATGTCAACATAACTCTCAAAAAGTGTAAAATTACTGTAGTACTAATACTCATGAGTCATGACAAGTCATTGAAGAGGGCTGTGACCCTCACTGGCAGTTGTATATGCCATTTTCTGTCTTGCCCATGCACTACTATAATCTGCAAGGCAGATAAGATGCTCTTCGTGTGGCAGTACTCAATATTGAAGATGTAAAAACTTGCCAATAAGGCGATAATTGCAACAAAACAACTGTTGCTTGTTATGGAACTTTCATCCTTTCCCTCAATAACGTATGATTGACAGTTTCTAGTCGTATTCTAGTAAGTTCGATGCCAACGACCACAATATGGGTTGTGATAAGTTTGAATCTTTTGCATCTTCAGACTCCTACAAAAAAACAATTAGAATGTATGCAATAATCCGCAATTACACGGGGTTATAGGACACATAAGATATAAGGTCTCACCAAGAAACCCAATAATAAAGCTCTTACATACATCAGACACAAAATACCTGAAAAAGTATATCACACCCGACCCCTATAACTCTTCCAAAAGCATTAAGTATAACATGACTTAGATTCTGCACTTCACTTGGTGGAATTAATATTAGAATCATGATGAAGTCCACCTTATCACAACCCGCACACCAGATTACCTATATATACATGAACTTACGGTTACAGCTTAACAGCTGGCCTCTGTAGCTCAGAGCGCTGCACCGGAATCGCAGGGCCGTAGGTTCGATTCCTACCAGAGGACCTTGTGCTGCATTTTTCGCAGTTGTTCCTGGTTAGGTCTTAAAATGTATATATTCTCACTTGGATTCCAAACCCTAACATTCTAATATTAATTCCACCAAGTGAAGTGCAGAATCTAAGTCATGAAGTCCACCTTATCACAACCCGCACACCCGGTTACCTATATATACACGAACTTACGGTTACAGCTCAACAGCTGGCCTCTGTAGCTCAGTTGGTTAGAGCGCTGCACCGGAATCGCAGGGCCGTAGGTTCGATTCCTACCAGAGGACCTTGGGCTGCATTTTTCGCAGTCGTTCCTGGTTAGGTCTTAAAATGTATATATTCTCACTTGGATTCCAAACCCTAACATTCTAATATTAAGTATAACATACCAATATACAGCAATATTTTGAAAAATCAAAATATATGCTGCCTCGCAACAAACTCTCCTAAAAATAAGCTCACTATAAGCACACAAATATTATTCAAATTTACAGTATACTGCATCATAAGAAAAATAAATACAAAATTGGAAACATGAATTTCCATAGACTGGTACAAGTGATTCAGGCAGACTACATAAAAACATAATACATGATATACATATAACTATACGATCTTATTTAACCCATTAAGCACCAGAGCTCTCCCCTTTACGAGTAGAATAGGCGTTCGACAGAGTAGAGTAATAAAGTTCAAAATCATTTTGTTTGAATTACTTCACCTATCTATTTGTTTAAAATTATGTATGGTAGATTATGTGGTATGAACACTTGCAAAATTACTCAAAAAATTTAAAATATGTGACATTATGTTGCCTTGACAACACTTGACACAACGCGAGACTGCGTTCAGTGCTGGCCAATTGCTAATAGTTCATGTTAAATCAATGTTTGGAAAATATAGGCAAGGGGTTGCTGCATGCATTTATTTCTAGTTAAATATTAATTGGACATGCTCATGTGACTAGTGGTATTCATTATATCTTGGTCAGACAAAACAAATTCCACAACCCACAGGTTAAAATAGACATCTGGTGAATTATATCACAAACGATTAATAATTTTTTGCTGCAGCAAGCACAGATTCACCAGAAACATGTATCCTCATGAGTTTACACACCCCAAAACAACACTTTCCTAAAATGATAGCTTTCCTTCATCATTTAATTTTATAACTGGACCTAGCTGATCTGTTCTTATAGTATTTGTATTTTTAGACTTTTTGTTATTCAAGTTTGAAACGAGACCAAGATTGGTAGCGTTTAATTTTGACAATTTAAGAGAATGTAGTTCTGCATTACTGTTTTTCTCTGTATCTCATCCTTAATAAGCCTACCATTTTTAAATTTCAAATTGCCTCTTTCTTTCCTCTTCTATATATTAATAGTTTTTCTTTGGAAAATATCAGTAATCATATTTCTAATCTGTACAGTTCTGTTCCTACACAACATCTTCGCACCCACACATCGTGTTTAGGACTGAAGTTCCAGATCATGGAAATGCTCTGCCAACAGCCCTGCGGGTTCCCAAAGAGTGTGTAGCCCATGTATATCATAGTACAAACCATAGAAATAAAATTAAAACAATATATTTCATTTCAAATGCTTTTTTTTTCATTAATGTACAATAACTAGGGAATTTTATGTAAAGTGCAATTCTACATTCTCTTCGATTGACTTGAATATGTTTATGGCTAGCATTTATTTGATGTACTACAACAAATCCACTAAGTTTCAATGGACATACATAGCATCTCCCTATTTGCCATAAGGCATTATATTTGGTATTTTAATTAATATCTTAATTATTACAGAAATGATTGCACAAGTCATGCGTTTTGACAAATGTTGATCTATATTTTCAATATTAACCCTATTAAGCACCAGCGTTCTCCTCTCAAGACAGAGTAAAAAAATAAATTAGGGCAGAATGCGACTCAATGTGTTAACAACACACATGGGCAGATAGGCCAGTTAACCCCATTAAGCACCAGTGCTCTCCCCTTAATGAGTGAAATCATCTGGCGATAGACAGAATAAAATAATAAATTAGGGCACAATGCAACTCAATGTGTTAACAACACACATGGGCAGATAGGCTAGTTAACACATTAATTAAGTGCCAGCGCTCTGCCCTTAATATTGTCCTGCGATAGGCAGAGTAAAATAATAAATTAGGCCGCATTAGGGCACAATGCGACTCAATGGGTTAACTATGTACACATGGGCAGATAGGCTAGTTAACACATTAACCGCCAGTGCTCTCCCCTTGATGAGTAAAATTGCTAGCGTTAGATAGCCAGAGCAAAATAATAAATACTTAGTGCGCATCAGGGCGCAATGCGACTCAATGGGTTATTAACATCAACAATGTTTCAAATGTCAAATCTGCCATGCTCAATATAATCATAGATTCGACTATTAATTTGACATGTAAGTCAGATGTCCTGTATACAACATCAATATACAGTATACTATTAATTAATTAATCAATCAGCCACAAAATTGTCAATCGTGTATTATTCTCGGCCTAAAAGCTAAACCTATTAATCCTAGATTGGTGTTTAGTTTGGCTTTTGCTGCTACTGAAACGACTTTTATATAATTATGTGATTACAGCTCGGAATTACAGTGGGTTCTGCGTATAAAGATTTTCTCTGGATTCGATGTTTCACTATTTAGTATCGAGTAAAATCAACAAATAATTATGGGTCAAATGAGGATGAGAGTATTTTAAAGTTGAAAAATAGTTGCAGAACACTCATCAAAGCTTTAATATAAATATTTTGTTCATCTGGAACTTCAAATGTCCTTTGTGTATTGATAAGCAATTCATGCATGACTTTCATCCTCATTTGACCGAGGCTATATAAATCTAAAATACCAGTTTAAAAACTTACATTATCAAATGAACCAGTGTTGCCAGTATGCCTGATTCAGGAGATGATTCTTGATTGGGCAAAGTTAAACTAGACTGGGCTACTAGCAAGTGATATGTCGCAGGATTTGAGCTAGTAGTGAACTGGATATTTCAATGTTGTGTGCACTTTTTTCATCGTCGCTGTTACTTTCAACTAGAACCTACATATACAAAAAATAAATAATCTTACATTCGTATCGTAAACGTGAAGCTATAAGAACATATTTTGAATAATTGATGTCCGCTGTCGTGATTTGGCCATCAGCAAACAACAGTCGTCGACACGAAGGTGAAGAAAGTAAATAACATTTGCCAGAATTAGGCTAGTACAGCACGAGACGTTTCTTGAACGTATTTTCCTAATAAATTGTTTATTTGTTCAAAATATACTGCAACAAACGAGGTTTTACGCTCGTATTTTATCCGTATCCCTCGTCGAAGCAAATCCCAACGGCCAACGTTCGTCGTTCGATAATGGCGCCAAAAGTTAGTACGCATGCTCGAGAATGATCGCAAACCCGATTGCTTACGGGCGCGTGCATTCTCGTTCCCAGTTCCCGCGATCATTAATATTAATATTACACCTAGGCCTTATTCTATGATTACACGTTCAATTCTCGTGATTAATTTTTACAAATACCGTATTTATATTTATACGATAATATTACTAAAAATCTGGAAAACAAATTTCAATACCCTACAAAATGTAAGTAAGTAAGTAAGTAAGTAAAAACTTTATTTGTCTACGCTAACCCCTACAGCAAGAGCTGATTTCCAAGAGGGGCGTAGGTTTAAAAATACAAACGTTACACTCAATTAGGATAAATATATATACAAGACTAACACATTACAATACAATTATACAATTATAATTACTCTACTATGGTCAAATAAATAAAATTTCATAAACTTATTATCTAACTGGCCAGATGCCGCACACCCAAGTTAAATTGACTAAGAGAACATTTATTTCTTAGTCTATCTGGGAGACCATTACACAATTTTGCTCCTCTATAACTAAGACCTTTTTTAAGATATTCGGTCTTAGGTTTGGGCAGATAGAGATTTGTGGCATAACCTCGTAAGTTATAATGTTGAGACGAAGGCGTCTTTTGAAACATATCAATTAGTTGTTTGGGCGCTAGATCGTGGGTTATTTTGTACATGAGACTTGCTACAAATTGAGTTCTGCGTTCTTTCAATGTTTTCCAGTTTAGTTCATTTAAAGCAAGTTCAGATTGGCCGTGTTCGTTTTTACGACCCGTAATTACTCTAGCAGCCCTATTTTGTAATTTTTGGAGGCGATCAGAGAGTGTGATACCAATAGTATCCCAAACTTCGCAGCAGTAGTCGAAGTGGGGCAATATAAGTGCGTTATAAGCACATATTAATGTATTATGGTCCACACAGGGTTTGAGTCTTCTGATCGCTACAATTCCGGATGAAACCTTCTTAGCAATTTTGTCAATATGCTTATTCCATGACAAAAATTCATCAATACATACTCCAAGTGCTTTTGTTTCTCTTACTCTTTTAATTTGTACATCGCCAACGAACACATTTGGAACAAGGGCTAGATTGTTGACGTTATGCCGAGATCCAATTAGTAGGTATTCAGTTTTAACAAGATTTAGGGATAGTTTGTTTGCAGATAGCCACCGCTTTACGTTAGCAAGATCATAATTAATGGCCATTTCTACATCAGCAACTGATTTACCAGATGCAGTTAATGTCGTATCATCGGCAAACATTCTTGTTGACGAATACTCCAAACTGTTTGGCAGATCATTAATATAAACCAAAAATAGGAGCGGCCCAAGAATTGAGCTTTGAGGGACTCCACATGTAATTAATTTTTTACGAGAAAGTGTGCCATTAACAGAGCACATTTGAGTTCTGTTTTCTAGATACGATTTTAGGAGGTTTAAAGCTGGTGTTTCTAAACCATAAAAATCAAGTTTTTTCAATAACACAACGTGGTTAATAGTGTCGAATGCCTTTTGCAAGTCGAGAAAGACTGCAATATTAAAAAAGCCACGATCCATATTAACAAACCATTCATTTGTGCTATCTAAAAGGGCGGATGCTGTTGAGTGACTACGTCTAAAACCGAATTGATGTTGGGATAGTAAGTTATTTGTAACAAGATAATCGTGTAACTGTTCGTATAATACTTTTTCGAAAACTTTACTTACAACAGGAAGAATGGATATAGGGCGATAATTATTTAACAGGTTTCGAGGGCCTTTTTTATGTAAAGGTGTAACTCTCGCTGCTTTCCATTCAGATGGAGCGGATTCACTGGTGATTGCCCTATTAAAAATTTTTGCCAAGGAATTTGCAATTACTGGGGAAGCAATACGAATAATTTTAGCTGGAATTTTGTCAATACCGGTAGATTTACCGGGATTTAGAAACAAAAGAAGTCTATGAACTTTCGATTCAGATACAGCTTGGAACTTAAAATTACTAGTTACTCTAGTTATGTAATCCGTGAAATTTCTGTCACCTTTATCGATCGTTTTTGCAATATCTGGGCCAATATTAGTAAAATAATCATTGAAACTTTCCGCTAACTCATTTGGATCGGTAATCTCTCCATTCTGAGTTTTGACAGAGTTTATATCTGGACATTTTTGCTTTCGATTTAGGATTTTATTAACAGTTTTCCAAGCTTGTTTGGGTTCATGTTTTACTTTATCAAATTGTACTTTATAATAAGCTGTTTTAGCTTCTCGCAAAGCATCTGTTATGCGATTTCTAGACGATTTCTAAGCATCCCAGTAATTTTCCGATTTGTATTTTATTGCAAGAAGTTTTAGACGATCTCGTTCTCTAATTTGTTTTTTAATTGTAGTGGTTAGCCAAGGGACACTGGGTTTATCTTTCACTCTTTTCTCTTTATTTGGAGCATGTTTGTCGAGCACTGTCATAAAGAGTGTTTTCCATATATCCCACATCTTATCAACGCATGCTTGGTTATCTAATAATTCCCAATCCTGACAATACAGGTCGGCTTGGAAATTATCGACATTAAAATTTTTTAAATTTCGAAATTCAACTTTCTTGTGGCGTTTTTGTTTACAGTAAGTATTTATTTTACGAACAATGACGATCATATAATGGTCACTAATTGTAATCGGCACTACCCTAGATATAATTAACTTTTCTGGAGTAGAAGTGAGACAAACATCTAACAAAGAGGATGAAGTCGTGGTCTCACGAGTGGGTGCACTAATTGTTTGAGTTAATTGATATTGTTCCATTATTGAAACTAGTTCTTTTGTGGCATTATTCGAAATGTCAAGCATGTTGGCATTTAAATCGCCAAGTAAATAGAATTCCTTATTCTCGTCATCTATTAATTGCACTAATTTTTCAATTGCGACAAATGAGTCAACCGAAGCACTTGGAGGTCTGTATATAGTTCCAACAATAAAGGATGCACTAGAAGGTTTATGAATTTCGATAAAAACAGCCTCAAGATTATCTCTAGTCAAGTCTTTTCGTTCGGAAAAGTTAAGAGAATTTTTGGCATATATACAGACGCCTCCCCCTTTTCTAGAACGATCAAACCTAATTAAATCATAGTTATCTATATGCATATCCTGGTTACTAATATTTTCATCCAATCTTGTCTCACATGAAACATCAAATCTCACCTTGTATAAATTGAATCTCATGAAACATCAAATCTCACCTTGTATAAATTAATCCAAAAAACGTCCTCTTCTTTTTCTTTGCGAGCATGTGCATTCTTTAAGTTTTATGCGGAAGTTAATTTGATACGATCATACGACGGACGATCGACACAATTAAGAGTCGATTTGACGGAAGGGTCGATTTGACACAATATTAATAGTCGATATGACACAATATTAAGAGTCGATATGACACAATTAAGAGTCGATTTGACAGAAGAGTCGAATTGACACATTTACGAGTCGATTTGACAGAAGGGTTGATTTGACACATTTAAGAGTCGATTTGACAAAAGGGTCAATTTGACACAATTAAGAGTCGATTTGACACAAGGGTCGATTTGATACATTTAAGAGTCGATTTGACAGAAGGGTCGATTTGACACAATTAAGAGTCGATTTGACAGAAGGGTCGTTTCGACAAAAGGGTCGATTTCATTCCAGGGTCGATTTGACCTATGCGAAAGTCGTTCCGCGATGGAGAGCCGAAACGAAGCTCATAGGGGACAATGTGTTGATCAAAAGCGACCCCTTTATGTGGGGCCAAAACAAACCCGGACGTGAGAGTCGTTTTGGTCTGTGGGGCCATATTGGCAATTGATGGGGCTAAATTGGAAAATGATGGGTCCGTTACGGCAAAGGGTAGGGCCAATTTGGCTTTCCTCCATACCCCAAATGGCTCCGTCGGTGCCGATCCAGCTCTCCAATGCCAAAATGGCTTTCACATAAGGCCAAAACAGCTTTGGCCCCAAAAGGGCTGAAACGGAATTTGGGGTCGATTTGGCCCTTTTTAATTTACAGTGTAGAATCCCTTCAAAGTGGTGTTAAAATAACACCCCGAAAATAACAGTGCATAAAGAAAATTTTCCAACCTTTCCGATGAGTATAAAGAAATATATCCATTGCTTTAGAAGGTCTTACTTTTGGTAGTTGTCGAAATAATGATAAGCAACTACACCCATTACCTAAAAGATGTTGCCCGTTGTGGTAGTCGAAATGATAATAAACAACTATACCCAATTAAATTGTCCAAGAGTATGTTAAAAATGCAGGCAACCAGGGCCGCCCAGAGGTTGGCGGGGGCCCGGGGCAAATTTATTTTTAGGGGCCCTATCTAAAAAAAGTTTTCCTGAAAAATTTTTTCCGGATATTATTTTGGCGACGTCCCCCCCCCAAAAAAAATTTTGCCGGACGAGTACGTTGCAAATGCTTTCGATTTACTTTATCTCATTTTTTTAGGCCAAAATTCGGTACTTAGCCCAAGAAAACAGATATCTTGTCCTTTGCGCGGAAATATTTAACACACAAAAAAGGCGGGGCCCCTACAAAAATTTTTCAGGGGCCCCCCGGAAACTCGGGGCCCAGGGCAAATTGCCCCCTTTGCCCCCCCCTCTGGGCGGCACTGCAGGCAACACTTTTTAAGTCTTTTAAAATATAAGACAAAATTAGTGATGCAGGGAATAAATTCGCTATGAATAATAATGCATAATATATACTAATCTAAATTTTTCATATATGCGTGTTCTGCCAGACGCATGTCTTTTGAAAGTGATTGTTTTTACGGTATGTGAACATGCACGAACTATGTATGAATATACATCCCAATTATCGCGTCTAGCTACGGCCCTGAGTGGTTATGGGAGATTTGAGGTTTATCAGCCCCTCGTACGACACGACGGTTAGCCCCAAAACCAGGAGACTCGTGGGTAGAAATAGCACGATTCGGCAGCTTAAGGTTTAGATGTTATATAGATTATAGAAAATATTCGTCTATAAATTTTGGTGATGTTAAATATAGGAAGAAACGTGAACGTTAATAAATATATAGAGGAAGCATGATTGGTCTTTGCCAGAGTATGTATATAGAGACAATAAAACCAGAAAGCTGCGGATTGTGGGGGGATTCAACTGCACCCGTAAAATAAAACGTGTCGAGCGAAGGCTCATTGTGGTAGCATGGATTGGGAAATTACATGTGCTTTTGTACTCGTCGGAATATAAAAGCGATCAAGGGGTCATTAGGTTTCTTGTATGCCAATAAATTGACATTAGGTATATACAGCAGCTACCAGATACAAATGAAAAAACTTTTTCCACCTTTCCGATGTTTAAGAAATATTCCATGGCTCTAGAAGGTCCTTGCCTTTTGTGGGAGTTGAAATGATGATAAACAACTTTACTCAATTATACAGGGGTGAAGGTAATCCAACTTTGGCATGTTTTTGTGCAGCCTAGCTGGTCATACTGTATATTACATTTACTTTATTCATTTACTTTTTTCATACGTGTAAAGATCAAGCTTTTAGGTATCGAATGCTAAATCTGACTTGTATCATTGCGATTAAAAATAGCCAAATACGATCAGATTTATAAATGTCGGTCAAATCGCATTTTTCTACCGCTGGGAATCGCTTGTAAAGCTATTGTCTGTGTATTGCAATCATTCTTAATTGAGATTCAGATTGAAGTCCTTTGAGTAAATATGGCGCAACGCATGTGTAAGATCAAGTTTCGATACACTTTTACTTGCTCTTTTACTTCTACATGGAGTGGCTAAAACATTTTACAACACTGGATGCTTGCCGACTGGCTCACAATGGAATACGTTTCCCAAATGGGCAACAAACATTTGGGCAAATGTTAGAAAATTGGAAGAACATTTCAATCCCAAAGGTGGGAAAATGCGAATTTAATTAAATGATCACTTTTTAAACGATCACGAATTTAACCCATCATTCCATAAATGTGTCATTTGACAGCTGAAAGACTGATATTTATATGTACGAAAAAGAAAAGCTACTGCATGACGTATTAATTGACGCACGATAAGATGTCAAAGTTGGATTACGTTTTATATACCCTCTATATGGTCCAAGGCAGTAGTTAAAATCCAGTTAAAAACATTCAATGTTGGGAAGGAAAAATTGGTTATACAGGGAATAAATTTGCCCTCCGTAGTACTAAATTTAAAATTTTAATTTGCCCTTCCTACTTTTAGAAGGTAAGTACGTACACTTTCACCTTGGTCACACAAGAGAAGTTTTGCCGATATATGGAAAGAGCTCTTGTGAATATATACACTCCTCCAGAAAGTACTCAACCTTCGCTATACCATACAGCGTCGTTTCCGTATGTTGGGTATAAAGAGCTTTATCTATCCAGCGTGGTTGGCGTCTTTCTTTTTAATGTATAGAGCCGCCACTGAGGCCTATCATACCGCCCACTTTTTTATTAACTCTAAACATCGAAAAAAAATATTGGACAAATAACACGTTAATCTATGATCCCAGCTATAAAATAAACTTTGACCCAGACAAGAAGGACGAAATGCATCATTATAGCTTAAAAGAACATCCTTAAGTTAGTAAAATTGCCAAATTTTGGTTGCAAAATGCTGTAAAATACGGAAAATTTATAGCCCATTTTGAGTAGTCTTGTATTACGCGCAGAAAAATGCACCACTTTTGAGTCGAAAGCTCAAAACCATGATGCGTAAGCAGTGAGACTTAGCAGCTCTAAATTTTAGCTGTTAAACGTAGAGTAGAAAATATTCCTCTATTATATTTAAACGACAAGAATTTAGCCCATCCTTTCATGAACGTTTTATTTGACAGCTAACAAATTGATCTTTATATATTATACGAAAAAGAAAAGGTTTTGACGTATTAATTAACGCACGATAACATATCAAAACTGGATTGAATTAGCAATACAGGGAATAAATTTATCGTGCGTAACACTATTTTCACAATTTTAATTTGCTCTGAACTTTACCGACGTGGAAAAAACTCTTCTGAATACACCCCTCCAGAAAGCATTTAGCCTTCGCTATACTGCATAGCCTTGTTTCCGTGATAAACAACTTTACTCAATTATATATATATATATATATATATATATATATATATATATATATATATATATATATATATATATATATATATATATATATATATATATATGCTGTTGGGGCGACCAGTGGAATACATGATAACTTTGGAGTTGAAGCTGGTCTAAAATTCTTTTTAAAATACCAAAATATGTACAATAAAAAGTCTAAAAAAGTTCTAAATTTTCGGTTGCTAACTGCAACCTTCATCAGAGTACTAAGAGCAGTTCGGATAGTTCAAGGTTTAAAATATCGTCCAAGACAATCGTTAAAATCCAGTTAATTTTAAAAACTTTAAAATATTACGAAGGAAAAATTAGTTATGCAGAGAATAAACTTGTTCTGCGTAATACTATTTAAAATTTTCATTTGCCCTTCAAACACTTAAGAGGTATATTTATACGTATAACAATTGACCTTGTCGAAATCAGTGTGCGAATAAAGTAATCCTCTGGTATACGCCTATATGACGGTGTTGATGTTTCATGTGGTTTTGGAATACAATATTTTTAAGTATAATCCGGTACGTATTCTTTATCTTTTACCAATAATAGATTTTTAAATATTTTATTGGTCCGATTAAGTAAGTGCACATAATGTGCATGTGCGTGTTTGGTTTAATGTAGAAATAATGAAAACAATATATATATATATATAGGCATGCAAGTAGTATCAGCATAAGATAGGCAAGGAAGTGCATATCAATACAGAAACTAACTAGAGGGCACTCAGAGACTGCATACCTCCGCCCGTTACTCGGAAGTGAAACGCAACCTTGGAATTTCCTAAGAAATCCACTTTATAATCCTTAAGCATAAAAGATTTCAGGCCCCCGCGAATTGAAATCGAATTGCTAATAGAACATATTACTGTTGTTGTACTGTACAGTACTTGTAAAATAAAAACTTATTAAGTGCACTCGCGCGTGCAGTAATTTTCACAGTTGTGCTATTTTAAATTCCCAGGCAGCTAAAATCTTTTGTCTTTAAAACAATGTCGATTTCTTGGGAAATTCCGAGGTTGCGTTCTTTTTATACACCCTGTATTGAAGTAATCTAATGTTGTTAGAATTTGAATGGACTGGCACTTTGCTGAACGTAATAATGCGTAACTCCGTAAGCCTTGTTTTAGACATTGAATTTCGGTCGCGTGAAATGCAACTAAGACAATAGATAATGAAGGCCGAAGCTTAATGAGGTTTATCATCTCATTATTGTCTTAGCACTGAGTGCATAAATTATACACGTCTTAATTACGCATTCAGTAATATATTTTGTTAATTGACCGGGAAAAGCAAGACAAAATTTGTTCATTTCTCGTTCAATTTTTAACCAAATTCAACCAAATTTTAATCAGTTCTTCCTTGGCCGATGGGAAATGCACTCACAAAATTTCGTACGGATATGTTTGGTATTTCTTGAGTTATCGTGCTCACAGACAAACACACACACACACATACACACACACATACACACACATACACACACACACATACACACACACATACACACACACATACACACACACACACACATACAAACCCAGATGATTACATAACCTCCTGGCGGGGGTAAAAACCCAGATGATTACATAACCTCCTGGCGGAGGTAAAAATTAAGAAAGAGGAAAAGAAAAAATAGCTTCGCTTAGGGTCGTCAATATAGAAATAGCCACTGTCTATATTAGCAACCAACATTTCAAGTTACTATGAGAAGCAGCTAGCTTCCAAACAGGGCTGAGTATAGAACTGTGATGATTACACATTTGCAGCCTTGGCTACACGGTAAGCGTCATTTCGTGACTGAGATATGGGGTCAACAGATCTTCATTTAGCCAGCATGGCTTGCTCTTTATGATAGGCTATAAAGCATTCACTGAAGCTTATAACCGCCCACTTGGGTAACACTTTAAACATTAAATAAATTATTGAACCATTAATTATAATCCGTTTTAAGTATGTGCGTTCCAAAATGTAGTCGCAAAATACTATTCGTAAACTATTCCCGTGGACCCAAATCCTTTTCTCCGTATCAATGGAAAGATCTGGTCTATGTTTCTCAAATATCTAACGAAAATGGACCTGATTCTAACGTTATCTAAATTTTCCGGTCGGATAGGTTGGAAGCTCAAACATTTTGTGTTCCATTCAACAATTCGACCGTTTTGACCGGTCTGGCCGTGTTAATGGAAAGCGCCCCAGTCACGTCTGAATATAAACTGCTGTGAAGCCTAAAAAAGCGAGAACATTTGCATACGTTTTTCTTCAGCTGGTATTTGAGTAAATTCTTGATAATTTGTACATTGTTCAAGAGAGCTACAAACTATTTTGATGGACATGACAAATGCCAGTGGTGTTGGTTACAGTTGTCTGATTCTTTTCAATTTATAGATTAACTTCTACTAGCTACGCTAATTAAATCGCTGGCGAACTGACTATTCTTGTCGACATATAATTACGGCACACATTGTTTAATAGACAAACAACTGTGAAGCTTCAATAAGTTTTTACACGCACTTGTTTTTGTTGACACATTGAACTATAGGTTTCGGCGCTTACTTAGGTCAGTTATTTCGTTTCCACACTTCAGTGCTAACTGTTTCATTCGACGACCAAGAAATATCAATTCTAGAGAATGTTTTTGTGTTTTTGTAGACCCATTGTCGGCGCGGTGAAGTAATTGTATGAAATGTACACACCCTTTTAATATGTCAAAATTATTCGCGCCAAAATTTTTAATGCGATTTAAATTCCTGCAAGCGACACAAGTCGTCCACTCGCGACTTCGTCGCTGGGTCGCACGCTCCCTCCCCCGCGCCCTCCCTCCCCCATGGTCGACTTGTGGCAAGTCTATTCATCGATGCTAAGATCGAGAAGTTGACCAATAAATTTATTTTCCTGAAATATCGTGAGATTGTCAGTCGTATAGTATGACCTCGTTCTGGTGTATAACTGAACTGGCTGACCTGACAGCTCTGACGTTTATCTGTTAAAGAGAGCAAAGAAAATATCCTTCTATTATTTATCCTTCTAGCTCTTGAATAATAAATATAGGTGGAAAGGTCACAAGGTTTTGTTTGCCAATGAAATAATATTGTATGCAAAACAATTCAAATTCAACTTGTGAAAAGGTTTTACGCCTGTCCGATTTTCAAGAACTATTTCACTTGCTCTAAAAGGTCTTGCTCGTTGTAATAATTGAACTGATAATAGGCTGCGAACAGGCTCTCCTTACAATTATACCCAATTATATTATCCAAGTTTATGTTAATAATGCAAGGAAAGCTTTTTATGTCCTTCAAACTTAGAAAAAAAATTACTCATGATGCAGGGGAAAATTTGCGAAGTATATAATAATGCAAGATACTCAATCTAAAATGTTTTAATTTGTCCTTCCCTAGCTCTTTTATACTAAGAGGCCAGTATTTGCAATTTGGCCACACAAAAGGATTGCATTTTTAACCTTGCGAAAGTGTTTATCAGATATTTGACATGAGTCATGTGAGGTCAATCTCTTCCCAGCTCAGTAAACGCTTGTATTTGGCTAAATGTCTCGTTTCTCGGTAATTAACTCTTACTAATCATCCGGAGAATAAACTCGTAATGCATAATGTACTATATTTATAGAATTTTAATTGGCCCTTCCAACTATACTTGCACTGTTGTCACACAAGAGAGATTTTTACCTCACGAGAAAGTTATTTAAAGATGCGTGCATTACTAAAGAACGATTACGGTTACACTGTAAATTAAAAAGGGCCAAATCGACCCCAAATTCCGTTTCAGCCCTTTTGGGGCCAAAGCTGTTTTGGCCCTATGTGAAAGCCATTTTGGCATTGCAGAGCTGGATCGGCACCGACGGAGCCATTTGGGGTATGGAGGAAAGCCAAATTGGCCCTACCCTTTGCCGTAACGGACCCATCATTTTCCAATTTAGCCCCATCAATTGCCAATATGGCCCCACAGACCAAAACGACTCTCACGTCCGGGTTTGTTTTGGCCCCACATAAAGGGGCCGCTTTTGATCAACACATTGGCCCCTATGAGCTTCGTTTCGGCTCTCCATCGCGGAACGACTCCCACATAGGTCAAATCGACCCTGCAATGAAATCGACCCTTTTGTCGAAACGACCCTTCTGTCAAATCGACTCTTAATTGTGTCAAATCAACCCTTCTGTCAAATCGACTCTTAAATGTGTCAAATCAACCCTTCTGTCAAATCGACTCTTAATTGTGTCAAATCGACTCTTTTGTCAAATCGACTATTAAATGTGTCAAATCGACCCTTCCGTCAAATCGACTCTTAATTGTGTCGATCGTCCGTCGTATGATCGTATCAAATTAACTTCCGCATAAAACTTAAAGAATGCACATGCTCGCAAAGAAAAAGAAGAGGACGTTTTTTGGATTAATTTATACAAGGTGAGATTTGATGTTTCATTTTGTAGGGTATTGAAATTTGTTTTCCAGATTTTTAGTAATATTATCGTAAATATAAATATCGTATTTGTAAAAATTCATCACGAGAATTGAACGTGTAATCATAGAATAAGGCCTAGGTGTAATATTAATATTAATGATCGCGGGAACTGGGAACGAGAATGCACGCGCCCGTAAGCAATCGGGTTTGCGATCATTCTCGAGCATGCGTACTAACTTTTGGCGCCATTATCGAACGTTGGCCGTTGGGATTTGCTTCGACGAGGGATACGGATAAAATACAAGCGTAAAACCTCGTTTGTTGCAGTATATTTTGAACAAATAAACAATTTATTAGGAAAATACGTTCAAGAAACGTCTCGTGCTGTACTAGCCTAATTCTGGCAAATGTTATTTACTTTCTTCACCTTCGTGTCGACGACTGTTGTTTGCTGATGGCCAAGTCACGACAGCGGACATCAATTATTCAAAATATGTTCTTATAGCTTCACGTTTACGATACGAATGTAAGATTATTTATTTTTTGTATATGTAGGTTCTAGTTGAAAGTGACAGCGACGATGAAAAAAGTGCACACAACATTGAAATATCCAGTTCACTACTAGCTCAAATCCTGCGACATATCACTTGCTAGTAGCCCAGTCTAGTTTAACTTTGCCCAATCAAGAATCATCTCCTGAATCAGGCATACTGGCAACACTGGTTCATTTGATAATGTAAGTTTTTAAACTGGTATTTTAGATTTATATAGCCTCTGTCAAATCAGGATGAAAGTCATGCATGAATTGCTTATCAATACACAAAGGACATTTCAAGTTCCAGATGAACAAAATATTATTAAAGCTTTGATGAGTGTTCTGCAACTATGTTTCAACTTTAAAATACTCTCATCCTCGTTTGACCCATAATTATTTGTTGATTTTACTCGATACTAAATAGTGAAACATCGAATCCAGAGAAAATCTTTATATGCAGAACCTACTGTAATTCCGAGCTGTAATCACATAATTATATAAAAGTCGTTTCAGTAGCAGCAAAAGCCAAACTAAACACCAATCTAGGATTAATAGGTTTAGCTTTTAGGCCGAGAATAATACACGATTGACATTTTTGTGGCTGATTGATTAATTAATTAATAGTATACTGTATATTGATGTTGTAGTTGTATACAGGACATCTGACTTACATGTCAAATTAATAGTCGAATCTATGATTATATTGAGCATGGCAGATTTGACATTTGAAACATTGTTGATGTTAATAACCCATTGAGTCGCATTGCGCCCTGATGCGCACTAAGTATTTATTATTTTACTCTGGCTATCTAACGCTAGCAATTTTACTCATCAAGGGGAGAGCACTGGCGGTTAATGTGTTAACTAGCCTATCTGCCCATGTGTACATAGTTAACCCATTGAGTCGCATTGTGCCCTAATGCGGCCTAATTTATTATTTTACTCTGCCTATCGCACGACAATATTAAGGGCAGAGCGCTGGCGCTTAATGTGTTAACTAGCCTATCTGCCCATGTGTGTTGTTAACACATTGAGTTGCATTGTGCCCTAATTTATTATTTTACTCTGTCTAACGCCAGATGATTTCACTCATTAAGGGGAGAGCACTGGTGCTTAATGGGGTTAACTGGCCTATCTGCCCATGTGTGTTGTTAACACATTGAGTCGCATTCTGCCCTAATTTATTATTTTACTCTGTCTAACACCAGATGATTTTACTCGTCAAGGTAAGGGCGCTGGTGCTTAATGGGTTTAACTGGCCTATTTGCCCGTGTTTATAGTTAACCCATTGAGTCGCATTGCGACCTACTTTATTTTTTTTACTCTGTCTTGAGAGGAGAACGCTGGTGCTTAATGGGGTTAATATTGAAAATATAGATCAACAATTGTCAAAACGCATGACTTGTGCAATCATTTCTGTAATAATTAAGATATTAATTAAAATACCAAATATAATGCCTTATGGCTTATTTCAAATAGGGAGATGCTATGTCCATTGAAACTTAGTGGATTTGTTGTAGTACATCAAATAAATGCTAGCCATAAACATATTCAAGTCAATCGAAGAGAATGTAGAATTGCACTTTACATAAAATTCCCTAGTTATTGTACATTAATGAAAAAAAAAGCATTTGAAATGAAATATATTGTTTTAATTTTATTTCTATGGTTTGTACTATGATATACATGGGCTACACACTCTTTGGGAACCCGCAGGGCTGTTGGCAGAGCATTTCCATGATCTGGAACTTCAGTCCTAAACACGATGTGTGGGTGCGAAGATGTTGTGTAGGAACAGAACTGTACAGAATAGAAATATGATTACTGATATTTTCCAAAGAAAAACTATTAATATATAGAAGAGGAAAGAAAGAGGCAATTTGAAATTTAAAAATGGTAGGCTTATTAAGGATGAGATACAGAGAAAAACAGTAATGCAGAACTACATTCTCTTAAATTGTCAAAATTAAACGCTACCAATCTTGGTCTTGTTTCAAACTTGAATAACAAAAAGTCTAAAAATATAAAAACTATAAGAACAGATCAGCTAAGTCCAGTTATAAAATTAAATGATGAAGGAAAGCTATCATTTTAGGAAAGTGTTGTTTTGGGGTGTGTAAACTCATGAGGTTACATGTTTCTGGTGAATCTGTGCTTGCTGCAGCAAAAAATTATTAATCGTTTGTGATATAATTCACAAGATGTCTATTTTAACCTGTGGGTTGTGGAATTTGTTTTGTCTGACCAAAATATAATGAATACCACTAGTGACATGAGCATGTCCAATTAATATTTAAGTAGAAATAAATGCATGCAGCAACCCCTTGCCTATATTTTCCAAACATTGATTTAACATGAACTATTAGCAATTGGCCAGCACTGAACGCATATATTGTGTAATGTCACATATTTAAAATTTTTTGAGTAATTTTGCAAGTGTTCATACCACAGAATCTACCACACATAATTTTAAACAAATAGATAGGTGAAGTAATTCAAACAAAATGATTTTGAACTTTATTACTCTACTCTGTCGAACGCCTATTCTACTCGTAAAGGGGAGAGCCCTGGTGCTTAATGGGTTAAATAAGATCGTATAGTTATATGTATATCATGTATTATGTTTTTATGCAGTCTCCCTGAATCACTTGTACCAGGCTATGGAAATTCATGTTTCCAATTTTGTATTTATTTTTCTTATGATGCAGTATACTGTAAATTTGAATAATATTTGTGTGCTTATAGTGAGCTTATTTTTTGGAGAGTTTGTTGCGAGGCAGCATATATTTTGATTTTCAAAATATTACTGTATGTTGGTATGTTATACTTAATATTAGAATGTTAGGGTTTGGAATCCAAGTGAGAATATATACATTTTAAGACCTAACCAGGAACGACTGCGAAAAATGCAGCACAAGGTCCTCTGGTAGGAATCGAACCTACGGCCCTGCGATTCCGGTGCAACGCTCTAACCAACTGAGCTACAGAGGCTAGCTGTTAAGCTGTAACCGTAAGTTCATGTATATATAGGTAATCGGGTGTGCGGGTTGTGATAAGGTGGACTTCATGACTTAGATTCTGCACTTCACGTGGTGGAATTAATATTAGAATGAATCCAAGTGAGAATATATACATTTTAAGACCTAACCAGGAACAACTGCGAAAAATGCAGCACAAGGTCCTCTGGTAGGAATCGAACCTACGGCCCTGCGATTCCGGTGCGGCGCTCTGAGCTACAGAGGCCAGCTGTTAAGCTGTAACCGTAAGTTCATGTATATATAGGTAATCGGGTGTGCGGGTTGTGATAAGGTGGACTTCATCATGATTCTAATATTAATTCCACCAAGTGAAGTGCAGAATCTAAGTCATGTTATACTTAATGCTTTTGGAAGAGTTATAGGGGTCGGGTGTGATATACTTTTTCAAGTATTTTGTGTCTGATGTATGTAAGAGCTTTATTATTGGGTTTCTTGGTGAGACCTTATATCTTATGTGTCCTATAACCCCCTGTAATTGCGGATTATTGCATACATTCTAATTGTTTTGTTTTTTTGTAGGAGTCTGAAGATGCAAATGATACAATTTCAAACTTATCACAACCCATATTGTGGTCGTTGGCATCGAACTTACTAGAATACGACTAGAAACTGTCAATCATACGTTATCGAGGGAAAGGATGAAAGTTCCATAACAAGCAACAGTTGTTTTGATGCAATTATCGCCTTATTGGCAAGTTTGTACATCTTCAATATTGAGTACTGCCACACGAAGAGCATCTATCTGCCTTGCAGACTATAGTAGTGCATGGGCAAGACAGAAAATGGCATATACAACTGCCAGTGAGGGTCACAGCCCTCTTCAATGACTTGTCATGACTCATGAGTATTAGTACTACAGTAATTTTACACTTTTTGAGAGTTATGTTGACATATGCTAACCCAAGTTAATGTTATTGATGGAATGTGTGTATTGTCTCACATCTCACCGAACTGTGGTAATGTATTAGAAATTATTCGTATTGCGTTCATGTTAACAACCGCGCCTGCTATTGCTATCACAAGTTGATTGCTTTTTAAAATTAGAATTGTAAACTTTCGGAGCCATATGGCATATATGTACGAATCTTTTGATGGTTCCCATATTTCGGTGAGATCCATAATACTGACTACTGTGCATGTATATTGTAATTTTAGTTATAGTATTGTGTTTATAATACAGAAATTGGAACATTTATCTCAACTTATATTGCAATAATTCATTCCAATCTTGGTCTGTTGGAGAAATTGTAATAATTTAATTAATCAAGACCAAATAAACCCCAATATTTTTGCCTGATTCATTATATACATGTAGAATACGTCTACATGCAAGAGTGCAACCAAATCCACATGACTTTAAATGCTATATAAAACAGCACCACCAAAAAGCTATATCAGCTCGATCGGTTCTAAAGCACCTCTTCATTGGGGCTGAGACTGCTCTCCTCTGAAAGGGCCAGAACAGCTCCGGTTAACAAAGTAGGGGTTAAATTGGCTTTTCTTTTGGATCTATAATGGCTCTGAAATTTGACCAAATTGACCCTTTGGGTGCTACAAACTACACCATGAAAAAAGCTATATTAGCTCCTTCGGCTCTAAAGCAGCTCTTCTTTGGGGCTGAAACTGTGCTCTTCTGAGAGGGCCAAAATAGCCTGGTTAAAAAAGTAGGGGTTAAATTGGCCTTTCTTGTGGTCTATAATGGCTCAGAAATAGAACCATATTGGCCCTTTGGGTGCTAAAAAACTACACCATTAGAAAAGCTATATCGGCTCCGTCGGTTCTAAAGCAGCTCTTCATTGGGGCTGAAACTACTCTGTAACTCAGTAGCCAAAACAGCTCCGCTTAGCGAGCCAAATCAACGCTTTTTGGGGTTCATTATGACCACAAATGGGAGCCAAATTAACTCCTTGAAATGCCAAAATAGCCCCCTAATTTTCTGAATTGGCCCCTATTGAAAGTTAAAATAGCCCCTGCTTTTGCCAAAACAGCTCCTACTAAAAGCTGAAACAGCCCTTACACTGGAAGGGCCAAATCACCCCTTAGGGGCCGCATTGTTATAGGTGCCATTTTGACCCCCCAAAAAGATCTATTTTGCGGTCAGCGTTTTGGCCCCATTTTTGGGGTCGTTTCAGCCCTTTTTAATTTACAGTATATATATATATTTACAGTATATATATATATATATATATATATATATATATATATATATATATATATATATATATATATATATATATATATATATATATATATATATATATATATATATATAAAACTGGATACTAATAGCTGTTATGCAAAATTGAGAACAATTTCAAATCTGTTCAGTTTTTTTTATACACTCTGTATAGTAATTGACACGGAGACGTGGCATCAACAGGTCGGGCAACTGCCAATTATGACCATAGTATGGCCTTTTAAAAGAGCAATGCTTTGCATGCTATTTCATGGCTAAATTAAATGTACTTTATATTAGTTTTGTTTTCTGGAAACACCACATAAATTTATCACTGCAAAGCTTTCGATCCGTAAGCCCGGATCTTCATCAGTGTTAATAACTAGAAATACATGCATGCAGTGACCCCTCGCCTTGCTAATCAAACCACTATATAAAGCAAAATTGAAGTATCAGCAGTATAGTTGTGGTTGCACAACATATTTTTGATTCAAAATTGTATGAAGAAAATAAAAGACCATTACTTTTAATTTTTCACAAATGAAAGTTAAGCCGCAGCCCATGCATGGTCAGGCATATGTGGGGCATTTGATTTTTCATTAAATTATTTGGTTAAATTCCCTACCATGGGAAAAGAGATATCATGCAGTCAATGTCTCACTCACAGAATACTACACAGAAGTCCATGTCCATTGTTTTTTTTGCATAAGCGCAAGTACTCGATGATTGCAAAACTTCCAAACCCTTAATTTCAAATGCCCCACCCCAGGCAAAGGTTTGAGTTCAAATGCCCAAGCCCCGCGGACATGCTTTACAGGAAAATGGTCCGGGGTTGGGCACGCTTGGATTTGACCGCGATGCATTAAAAGTCATGGAAGTCTGTGCACTTGCTAGAATAAGAAGTATATTTACTAGACAGTAAATACCAATAAACAGTAAATAGTAGACAGTAAATACCAATAAACAGAAATGTATTTAATTTATATCATAGTATTACAATTTCATTTTTATACTATAAAAAATATATATACATGCAGTCACAGATATGCAAAATGTTAACTTGGCTTTATTTATAGATTTAGCAAATAGCAATAAAAGTTACCTTGTCTTCACATCGCTTTATACTGTAAGTCAATGCTTTAAATTTACATATTTTAGAATCAGTTCATTTCCTCGTATTAAACTGCATGTATTTCTACATGAAATCATTGTGAGTACCGAGCGGGTTTACTATAAACGAACTTTAGGAATTTATAACATCTTTGAATGATCGTTGGACATTTGGACACAGTCGGAAAAATGTTGATGGTATCAATGTTGTACCGTCGCTTGCAACTAACGATGAACGGTTGCTCATAAAAACATTACATATATTTGCGTGAGAATCTTCAATGTTTGTCATGAGCAACAACACTTAGTTGACATGTTTTAATCTGATCAGCCAATATAACGTTCAAGTAGCTACAAGCTTGGTTGGCTTTGAAACCATGAAATGATCATCACAAACTTTGAACTTTT
>CACRXK020002047.1:9403-46856 GCA_902702795.2 Paramuricea clavata | reverse complement strand
TCGCCGCCGATTCACTGAAGGCATCTGGACGTTCAGTTGTAAATTTTCGATTAATTTCTATTAGCAGAAGTCTATAAGTCTAATTTACAGTCTCCACGTATATGTGTTGTTAAGAAAATCGTATAGCTTATTTGTGTGATATGCATTTGTATGTTGTAATTTTCTGTTAAATATTTGCTATAAAGAAGATGCTTGTGATGTTACTTAGGGCTAGTGTATATCCACACCGGGAAAACTTGAAAAATATGCCTGTCCATGGCGGGAATCGAACCTACGAGCTTTGGAATACTAACCCAATGCTCTGCCAACTGAGCTACGTGGTCAGGTCGGTTCGAGTATGTGATATTTCGGAACAGAATCTAGTTCCTTTGATACCAATGTAATTTAGTAGTCATTATATTTTCTGTGTTGATCCAATGTACACAGGTGAATATATGCTTGTGATGTTACTCTGAGACTCAGAGTAACATCACAAGCATATATTCACCTGAGTACATTGCATCAACACAGAAAATATCATGATGGGTGTATATCCACACCGGGCAAGCTTGAAGAATACGCCTGTCCACGGTGGGAATCAAACCTGTGGACAGATTTAGAACTAGATTCTGTTCTGAAATATCACATACTCGAACCACAGTTAAGGACTTTGCTCGAACCGGCCTGATCGCATAGCTCAGTTGGCAGAGCATTGGGCTAGTATTCCAAAGGTCATAGGTTTGATTCCCACCATGGACAGGCATATTTTTCAAGCTTGCTCGGGGTGGATATACACTCAGTGTAACATCACAAGCATCATATTCACCTGAGTGCATTGCATCAACACAGAAAATATCATGATAAGTGTATATCCACACCGGGCAAGCTTGAAAAATACGCCTGTCCACGGTGGGAATCAAACCTGTGGACAGATTTAGAACTATAGGTAGACATATTCATCAACACATTCTAACAATTCTCCGCCGAGACACCACTTGGAGGTGGTATATAAGCTTCTTTGAGATTTACTACCAAAAACTAGAACCTTAGACTTTTTTAAATTGATCTCTAACTTCCACCTTTCTACATAACTTTGCAGTTTCGCAAGACTTTCCTGTAAACTTGACCGAGACTTCGATAATAAAACCAAATCATCAGCATAAAGTAAACAATTTACCTTAGTAGTACCTAGATACACCGGATCACAATTTGTAGTATTTAGTAATTCAGGTATATCGTTGATAAAGACATTAAATAATAATGGACTCATGTTGCAACCCTGTTTTAAACCAACGTTTGACGAAAATACCGGAGTACTTCCCGAAGAAAGTTTGACCTTATAATTAACTGAAGAGTACATACTTAGTAATATACGTACAAAATTCTTACTACAACCATATTGGATAAGCTTGAAGAATAAACCCTCTCGCCATACACTATCATATGCCTTACGAAAGTCTATAAAACAAGCGAATAATGGTTTCTTATGTTTTTTATAGAAATCTATTAATGTTTTTAGCACAAGTATATGATCGGACGTTCTAAATCCGTACCTAAAACCAATTTGATTCTTATTCAAGATTTGGTGTTCTTCCAAGAAGGTATTAAGACGATAGTTAAGAATTGAGGTAAAAAATTTCCCTAAACAACTGCTGATACATATTCCCCTGTAGTTTCCAGGATCAGAACGACAACCTGATTTATAAAGAGGGACAATATACCCTTCCGACCACATGTGAGGAAAATTTCCATGAAATAAAACATGATTAAAAAGTTTAACAAAGTTAGTAGCATGATCTTCCACGGCAATTTTAATAATTTCATTGCTTATTACGTCTCCAGCACTACTCTTTTTGTTCTTAAGCTTCTTTGCTGACGCGCAAACTTCCATTTACTGAAATCGGTGCATCTAGAGTATTACCAGATTTAGCTGCCCAAAGTCGGTAATCTCTGACAAATTGAGTCTCGTTTCTGGAATTTTCGGTAGTTACTTTTTTATCATTTAATTTTTTAAAATCGTACCATACTGCGGGTGAAATCTCATCCTCTATACTATTGGAATTATTTGACTTTATAGACTTGTATTATATGTAAACAAAGTTCCTGATTGGTCCCTGAAGTAAAAGAAGCCAATCAAATGCGTAGTTTACAAACTGTTTGTGAATCTCATTATGAACTTTTGAACTTCGCAACGAACTTGCAAACTTCGCAACGAATTTTGAAACATTTGCGGTCAAAGTTTTGTGAAATCGACTGTAATATTACAAACGAAATCAAATTTAAGGTAGGCAATAAAGATACATGTATTTTCATGGGAGTTTTGTTGATGCAGCGAATAAGTTTGAAGTCTCTAATGCGACAGTCTCAATGACTCAAAATTGTTGAGGCAATACAACGAACGTTCGATTTTGAATTTCGCCTCGAAACATGTAAACAAGCCAGAGACCCTCTCACAATTGCCGCTATTTCGAATATTTTTTCCTCAGTAATATGTCCAATCGTTCATGATATTAAAGGAAAATATATTAGAAACATTTCTGTATCGAAAATATAACCGTTTGAAGCCTCTAAAAGCTCAAATATCTCGATAAACACAGGGTCAACGAACCCGATGCATGCACGTAGACAATACACTGTGGTCAGTTACTTGGAAAATATAAATTATAATTTCTCAACCTTCTTTGTTTATCGAGATATTTGCGCTTTTAGAAGCTTCAAACGGTTTATATAATTTCGATTCGCAGTATTGCCTCCACAATTTTGAAACTGTCGCATTAAGAGACTTTAAACCGTATTTGCTACATCAACAAAACTCCCATGAAAATATCTTTATCTCAATTGCCTCCCTTAAATTTGATTTCGTTTATAATATTAATACATCTTCTGTTTGGCGAAATGGGCTTTCCGTTTTGAAAATAACAGCCTTTCTTGTTTATCTGACACATTTCTATAAATACAACTGTAATCCCGCCCCTTAAGCCTGGTTCACATATATGCCTGCGACGTACCGGCGACGATGCCGATGGTAGCTTAAAACGTGAATTATGTGAATATTTGTTCACCGATTGCCTCCAGTGCCACAGTTACATCGGCGGTAGGCCGGGAAAGTTGACTTGAGTTCAACTTTGCCGGTATTTCGGCGGCAAGTAGAGGCATAATGATACAGTCGCAGGCATACCGCAGGCATATGTGGTGAAGGCTATTTCAGATACGGTAGAGCACCTAGTCCCCAGGCCTTTACCAGCGCGACCGCGAAATTCAATATGGCGCCAAGCTAAGGAGTGGAGTTTAAATGGAGTTTATATTCTATAATTTCTATTGTTGTTTTTTATCTTTTTATTCTTTTTGGTTGGTAGAACTTATATTCTGAAATGCCAGGTATCTTACTCTTTATCTGAAAAAAGATTTTATGGCAGAATTTTTCTCAAACATAGTTAAGGTTAATGTAAGTAATATGTAATACAGGACCCCACTGAAAAACACATTAGTGATGTGGGTATCCTGGATAAATATAATTATAAATAAATAAATAAATAAATAAGTCTTATCTACTGAGTTGTTCATTTAACAATTAAATCAATTTAGACTATTTTACTCAAGTTGGCAAGCTACGATTAAATAATTACTTGGCTTGATGAAGATGATATTATTTAAGCAGGATAATACATGCCAATGTAGTCACAATGCATTGACAGCATTCTAATAGGTTGATTATTAGCAGTTTTAAAAAGTTAAACTGCCAGACGTACGATATTTTATCATATAATTGATATAAATTATAAAAAGTAAAGTGCTATAACTGAATAGTGGAACAATATTGCTTCCATTTTGACCACCACACTCACAATTACCTTATGAATGTAAGAATGCCATGTTCACATTGTGAAAAAATATTATGATTCTGGCAAACATACCAATTAACATGGGCAAATTTGTTTAAACAACGTACACTGCAACAAATCATGATACAGACAAGCACATTCTGTATAAGATGTGTAACAAACATTATTCAACATCAAACAATTTAGTTATTGTCACATAAAAGAACACATAATAGAGTAAAACCTTATATGAATATCATATCTGTAAAGAATTCAGACATTCAAGTACTTCAGCAAGACATAAAAGAACACATAGTGGAGACAAACTTTATGATCAATCTCATGTTTGTCATTAACCAGGGATGGATCCAGCATGATCTGGTAGGGGGGGGGTGCTCTACCAGCTCTCAGGTGCCGAGTTGTGTCGGTCATGTGTGCCGCCCACCCATCAACCTGCTTCACTACTGCAAAATCTTGCTTGACTACTGTATTTGAATTGTAATTGTTGTTCACAGTTCGCTTATCATCATGTTATTACTCAAATTACTGTATCTTAATGTGCCTCTAATAATTTTTTGCTTTATCATGAAAAATAGCACCCCCTCTGGTCAGGGCTAGGGGGGGGGGGTGCACCCCCACCCCCCAGTAAATCCATCCCTGTCATTAACAGTAGAGTGCAATTTGAACTAAGCCATCCCCTTTAAACTGTGTTTCTTTAGTTGGGAGAGGAGTTCTAAGGCCCTTCATAATTTTTGAAGATTACATTACATAATACAATATTAATTTTACTCATTGCAAACAGTAAGCTACAAATGAGCTTTGTATTCCATAGAATGCAAAGTATTTAACTATTTCTAGGTAAAGTTAGATTTTAAGTTGTTTTTAAGAAGTTAAAGCTGATCACATAATCAATCTATTTTTTGGGTCAAGGATATACCCTGCAAAAATAGCACTTTCCGTTTATTTTACAACTTGAAATTCACATTCTATTAGACACTAGAGGCATATGCCAATGGGTACTCATTTCCCAGAATCTTAATTATGGGTATTTAAGGATGAAGTCTCAGTGCTCCCCGTGAAGGGCCCCCTTGACCCAGGGCTGTCCTCAGGGAATTCTTCAGGGGGGTGTAAGGTCATTTCAACCGATTGACGAACAGGGCCGCCGAGAGGTTGACAGGAGCCCAGACGAGAATTTTTTTTCAGAGACCAACAGCCTCCCCCCTCCTCCCCCCCTCCACGTTGCAAATGCTTTCCAGTGACTTTACCTCAATTTTTCATACCAAAATTCGGAAATTTACCCAAAAAACACAAATAAAGAGCCCTTTGCACGAAAATATTTAACCCAAATAGCAGTCCTGCCAACTGAATACAATTTCTGGGGGTGTCACACCCCCCCCACCCCCGTATCTCCGGCCCTACCTTGACCTACTGTTCAGAGTGTTAACGGGGAGAGCTTTTAAGCTAAAAAAATTTTTAAAAATATTAATGAATTAAATAAATAATTAAATAATATTAATCAATAATTATTATTATTATTTATTATTAATTTATTTATAATAATTATTATTAATTTAATTAATTAATTATTAATTTAATTTATTAATTAAATTAATTATTTAAATTAAAATTTCCAAACACCGCATAAAGGTAGCCCAGGGACCTTCCTTGACAATTAGGCACACCCCCTGGGCCCCTAGCTTCTGCCGGGCACAGCCCTTAGGAGTTATGCCACTGAGGAGTGAACATCTGACCATTATTCTAACCGGCTTGCTGTACTACTTTCTATTTACTTGAGCATAAAATATCATAGTAGAACAGCTAATTCAATCATAAAATTTTGAGTTCATAAACCATGATATGCAGGGCAAAGGTACAGAAACGTCTAGTGGCAAGGGTTGACCGGAGGGTGGGTACAATTGCATCTGACTGATTTCCCAACGAGTATGGAATACTCAGGGTTACCAAGTTAATTGGTCTTGTGGAATTTTATGTGTATTATGTCTATAATGCCAATGGAGAAAGTGCATTACCACTTGCAATCTACAGCACTGATTTATTTTTCACAATTCTGCAAACTATTAATGGCAGCTGGCAATGTCACATGTAACACAAGGCCGTCAGAAGTGGGGGGCTTGAGCCCCCCCCTACTAAAATTTCCATTTGTATAAGCAAAACACACAAAATAACTAGAAAAGTGCAAAAGCAATTAAAATTTATTCAGATATATTCTTGAGTCCCCCCAATATTGATTTACTTCCGATGGCCTTGTAACATCCTGCCCAGATAAGGCCCCCCTTTTGATTTTTACACTCCCCTGTTGGCCAAGGGTGTGTACCTCTGTCAACCCCCTCCCCTCCCCCTCTAAATCCAACTGTATGCTGGGCTGGATTTACTGGGGGGGGTGCACCCCCCTAGCCCTGGTCAGGGGGAGTGCTATTTTTCATGATAAAGCAAAAAAAATATTTTAGAGACAAAATGAGATACAGTAATTTGAGTGATATCGATAACATGATAAGAAGCGAACTGTGAACAACAATTACAATTCAAATACAGTAGTCAAGCAAGACTTGACTTGTAAGTGGATGGGCGGGTGGCATGCATGACAAACATAACTCGACATTAGAGCTGGCAGATCAACCCCCCCCCCCACCAGATCATGCTGGATCCATCCCTGCCACCATGACTGTTAGTGTTGGTGCTAATTAAACAGTGCAATCTTGAACGGTCTGTGCCAGGCTAGATAGAGACGATAACAAGATAACTGTCGATTTTGAGAGATAGAACTTAGTACCTGAAAAATTCAAACAGAACTTCACTCGAAAAGTCAATAATTTGTACATTCCGCATGGATGTTCAAGCTCTGTGGATTATGGAATATAAACTAGGCTGTTATTACAATTTTCAAAATTGATGTTGAAACTATAATTAACAAAAGTTCAGTGTCAAAAATTTCTTATCTTGGCCAATCTATTTTTTACTTTTAAAGCATAATTCACTGAAACATATAGATATTAATATACATCATAAACTTTTAGTCTTTTATATTAAACAGTGCTTGAGAAAAATTCTGTCATAAAATCTTTTTTCAGATTAATCAGATAAAGAGTAAGATACCTGGCATTTCACAATATAAGTTCTACCAACCAAAAAGAATAAAAAGATAAAAAAATAACAATAGAAATTATAGAATATTAGCTTCATTTAAACTCCACTCCTTAGCTTGGCGCCATATTAAATTTCGCGGTTGCGCTGGTAAATGCCTGGGGATTAGGTGCTCTACCGTATCTGAAATAGCCTTCACCATTAAGGACAGGGATGGATTTACTGGGGGGTGCACCCCCCCTAGCCCTGGCCAGGGGGGGTGTGCTATTTTTCATGATAAAGCAAAAAATTATTAGAGGCACATTAAGATACAGTAATTTGAGTAATAACATGATGATAAGCGAACTGTGAACAACAATTACAATTCAAATACAGTAGTCAAGCAAGACTTTGCAGTAGTGAAACAGGTTGATGGGTGGGCGGCACACATGACCGACACAACTCGGCACCATGCAGAGCTAGTAGAGCAACTCTCCCCTACCAGATCATGCTGGATCCATCCCTGGTTAATGAAAAACATGAGATTGATTATAAAGTTTGTCTCCACTATGTGTTCTTTTATGTCTTGCTGAAGTACTTGAATGTATGAATTCTTTACAGATATGATATTCATATAAGGTTTTACTCTATTATGTGTTCTTTTATGTGACAATAAATAAATTGTTTGATGTTGAATAATGTTTGTTACACATCTAAGCAAGCCTCTTATACAGGATGTGCTTGTCTGTATCATGATTTGTTGCAGTGTATGTTGTTTAAACAAATTTGCCCATGTTAATTGGTATGTTTGCCAGAATCATAATATTTTTTCACAATGTGAACATGGCATTCTTACATTCATAAGGTAATTGTGAGTGTGGTGGTCAAAATGGAAGCAATATTGTTCCACTATTCAGTTATAGCACTTTACTTTTTATAATTTATATCAATTATATGATAAAATATCGTACGTCTGGCAGTTTAACTTTTTAAAACTGCTAATAATCAACCTATTAGAATGCTGTCAATGCATTGTGACTACATTGGCATGTATTATCCTGCTTAAATAATATCATCTTCATCAAGCCAAGTAATTATTTAATCGTAGCTTGCCAACTTGAGTAAAATAGTCTAAATTGATTTAATTGTTAAATGAACAACTCAGTAGATAAGACTTACATTAACTTTAACTATGTTTGAGAAAAATTCTGTCATAAAATCTTTTTTCAGATAAAGAGTAAGATACCTGGCATTTCAGAATATAAGTTCTACCAACCAAAAAGAATAAAAAGATCAAAAAACAACAATAGAAAATATAGAATATAAACTCCATTTAAACTCCACTCCTTAGCTTGGCGCCATATTGAATTTCGCGGTCGCGCTGGTAAAGGCCTGGGGACTAGGTGCTCTACCGTATCTGAAATAGCCTTCACCACTCCTCTGTGGAAAGGACTTTTGTCACTTGCAGCCAGTGAACTCTAATAATAACTGGAAGGCTAAGTCAGGGGGGGAAGTTGAAGCCGTGCTTGAAGCTTTTTTGTAGGTAGACCCAGTCCTTTTTAAATTTTTTTTTCAAAATATGCACATTTTTTGATCAGAAAAATCTTGCCCCAAAATATTAGTTATACTACCAAATTTAATTTATATCAGTAGTATTATAAATGAATTTAATATTCGCAAAGCAAACATATCACGAATTAGCAAAAAAATGCGAAAAAACACGACCATAAGCATGAACGGTCCGAAAAACCGCGCGTTTTAGGCTGCTTTTTCTGAGTTTTTGGAAGTTTAAGATAAAACTAAGACGTCACACCTCAGGAATTTTTTATACCCATGCAAAATACATCTGTATGCGAAGTTTCAAGAAGATTTAACGTTTTAAGGTCGAAAAAAAAGCATTTGAAAATTGACAAAAATATTGCCATATTCAAAGTGCTCATAGTGGCCAACAAAATGCCGATGACGAAAATAACATCACTTGAAAAACGCCAATTTATTTATGTTTAAGAGCGACTAAAACAAGGACTAAAAGCTCAGGATCAATAACAATACCTGGGGTTTAGTACAACATAAGTTTTGGGACTGTCAAAATGTTTTATAGTATATATTTTTGAGTTGAACGGCGAGATTTCCTTCGGCACGTCCAAACTTTCGTCATTTTTTCAAAATACAAAAGCAAAACTGCTTACTTTTTGCTGCAGAGAGATGTAAAACAGTTGGAACTAATCGGAAAACCTGGTTTAAATCCCAATCATTGTTGTATTCCCATGGAAAAAGTGTTTTTCTTGCAAATTTTTGCACGAAAACAAACTTTTGGCAGAATTTTTTTCACTCCTCGAAACTCTCCTTAGTCTTTTTGAAAGCTGATTTTCCCGCGCGCCGGCTTCAACGAATTATAGACTTTGATCATAGGAGTTAGCCTTCCAGTTATTATTAGAGTTCACTGCTTGCAGCCATTGAACTATAAATAAACTGGAAGGCTAACTCAGGGGGGGAAATTGAAGCCAGTGCATTTTAGTTTTTCTGAGTTATGAGCAGAAATACTCAACACTGAACGTTGGGCTATATATCAAATTGAAGCTATTGAAAAACTCTATTTGGTGTAAAAATTTCAAGACTTTAGCGAAAAGGGAAATATTGAAAAACTACAAACATAATTACCGATAATTTGCAGTTTTGCAGTTGTTTTTGTATTTTTTAAAGATTTTTCTTTTCGCTGAAGTCTTGAAATTTCCACACCGAATAGCAATTTTCAATAGCTTCAATTTGATATATAGCCCGACGTTTGGAGTCAAGTATTTCTGCTCATAACTCAGAAAAACTATTTTGGCTTCATCAAATCATAGGCCTTCATCATAGCAGTTAGCCTTCCAGTTTATTTATAGTTCAATGCTTGCAGCGCGCCAAATATCACCGGTGGAAAAATCCACCGGTGACGTCATTGTTTACATTGCCGATTTGCCGAAGCGGTTAATGTTTATCGGTCATTATCGAAGGAGTCTAAAAATAACATTATATTCTCAGGCTTTTTGTTGAACAAATGTGTATTATTGAAGCAAACAGAGTAAACAATGTAATTACAATTTTGTAGAACACAAAAACCATGTGAAAATACACAAACAAACATTACATTGAGTATAAAGTACAGGGTGTAGAAATAAACTTTAATACTGCCACCGAAGATGCATCTGATGATTCTAAAATTTCCTCACTAGTTTCAGGTTTAGTTTGGGTTTCTTGATCTCGATTACTGATTATTACAAATTCGTTTGCTGAGAAAACAACGTGTATTTTTACTGGATTTTGAACTCTAGCGACGTCTTCTTGTTGATCACAATCGCCGCCTCTGGCTCTGCTTCTTGGTTACGTACATTTGTCTGATTCTTTTCAATTAGATTAACTTCTACTACGTTAAATCGCTGGCGAACTGAATCAACTTTCTATAATAAGTCTAATAAATTACTATTCTTGTCGACACAATTACGGCACATTGTTAGACAAACAACTGTCCAGATTCAATACGTTATTACATGCACGCTTGTTTTTGTTGATATATTGTCATTGAACAGCTTTCGGCGCTTAATACTTGGGTCAGTTATTTCGTTTCCACACTTGGTGCAAACTGTTTCATTCGACGACAAAGAAATATATCAATTCTTGAGAATGTTTTTGTGTTTTTGTAGACCCATTGTCAGCGCAGTAAAGTAATTGCATCAAATGTACAGTTTGTACACACCCCTTTTATGTCAAAATTATTCGCGCCAAAATTTTTAATGCGATTTAAATTCCTGCAAGGGACACAAGTCGACCACTCGCGACTTCGTCGCTCGGGTCGCACGTTCCCTCCCCCGCGCCCTCCCTCCCCATGGTCGACTTGTGGCAAGTCTACGTCATGGTGGGCAGGACCATAAAGTTTTTCAGACAATGCCGGTTTATTTTTCCGTTTTCTTCTTTGTTTTTATAATGGTATTGTTTGATCTCTATCAGTAAGTTTATTGTATCGCTAAGACCTTATTAACCTTTAAGCATTGTATCCATTGTGGCTGAGTCATGCTACGTGATGGCTTTGGCAACAAATTGACCACAAAAACGTACGTGTTGTTGGCGACTACCATTTCCTGTAGCATGACTAGCATCCTCATGAGCATACAGGATTTTGGTTTGTATATGAGCATGTGAGCAATGTTCATGAGCATACTGGATTTTGGTGTATGTATGACCATGATCATGAGCAGACCGTATATTTTGGTTTGCATATGACCGATGCTCATGAGTACACTGGCAGGGGCGTAGCTAGAGGGTGTGTGTGTGTGTGTGGGGGGGGGGTAACACCCCCTATTCATCATAAATTCGGCAAATGTCTGCTAGAGTCGGAAAATGTCTGCTAGAATCGGAAAATTGTTTTCGTACTCAGCGAAAATATTTGAGTGGCTCGGAATTAAAAGTTACGATATGTCGGGAAAAATTTTGTATGTCCGGAAATATTTTTGCCAAGGAAAGAAATATTAATTAGCGATTGTAGTGACGCGACAAAATTTGCCTTGATAACTCGGCAAAATTAACTTACACCCTCCATTCAAAGAGTTCTTTGTTCAAGCGACGCCCCCAATCTCGTGCCCAGAGCAATGCCTGTGCGCGGGCTAGGAAGGCATTGGCTCTGGGGAAATTGACAACCAGAACGCCTAAATTTAGGGGTTCCGGTTCTTTGTCGGCATGCACGATTGACAAACGTTAAACCAATCACAGCACTGGAAAAATTCAATTTCCCCAGAGCCAATGCCATCCTAGCCAGCGCACCGGCATTGCTCTGGGTACGAGATTGGTGACGCCCCTGTATACTGGATTTTAATTTGGTTTGTATGAGCATGCTCGTGAGCGGACCGGATTTTGGTTTGTATTTGACCGGCTCATGTGATGTGTATACTTGAGTATACTCCATTTCGGCATGTTTATGAGAATACTGAAAACACAGACTGGGGTTACCTAGTATTTGTTTAATTGTTTTATTAATCGTAATTTCTACAAACGTTCACTAGAATGGACTGCAGGAGTAGTAAAAATTCGAAATTCTGTCTAAACGTGATACGAACTAAAATGAGTATTGTTACATTGGCTATAATGAATTTAAAAATTCCAAATCATGAAATCGTTACGATTTGCAGTTTAAAATCTTTCTGGTGATATAGACTACACAAATAGACAACACAGAAAAAGTCATCCAAATTAACCAGTGCATATTGATTAGGTAGGCAACAGAACTAAGCTCTCTAACCAAATTATAATGTATTACTACTTTCATTCTTCAACAAGATACCTTCAAGATCTAAGATGGTAAATAACTAAATCGGTTTTACGAAATAGTACGTTGTTTTCGAAAAGAACCAGGCTATAAAGTAGCCCAGTTTGAGGAAAAATAACTTTGCTTTTAAAAGTGGAGAAAGGAGAGCAGAATGGACCTGTTACCTAATAAACAAAATTTTGATATAGACAAGTCTAGACAAAAAGCTGTGAAGCTTGAAAGAGTCATAGGCGTACCGGGCGGGGGCGGTAGCCCCCCAGTTTTTTGGGCAGTCGGGCAATATTCGATCAACAGTCGAGCAATTTTTGTTTGCAATAAAAAAAAATGGGACAAATTCTGTAAATTTTGTCTAAAATCAAGTCAATTTTTTTGCAAATTTTGTGATTTTACGAAAATTTGTGTTATGTTCCGAAAGAATTGGTTGTGGGAGGTCGCCAAAATAATTTTTCCGGAAAAAAATTTTTGGTACTAGTCGGGCAGAATCACGAAAAGTCGGGCAATTTTCTTTCCGCCCCCCTAATTTTTTCCTTCCGGTACGCCCATGTCAGAAAGAGCATCATAAAATTAGTAATATTCCGAAGTTTCGTTGCAAAATGTTGTAAAATGCGGATAATATAACCCTGCGAAGTTTGCCGTTTTTCAGTCATTGTATCAAGCACGGGAAATTGATACCTTTTCTCAGAAAGCGGAACCAATTTCCCATGCGTAAACAAAATGATTGAAAAACGGCAAACTTCGCAACGAAACTTTGAAATAGTACTAATTTTGTGATGCTCTTTCAAGCTGTGGTGAAATTTTTGTCTAGACTTGTTGAGATCAAAATTTTGGTTATTAGGTAATAGGCCCATTGATTGATATTTCAAGTACTACACAAAGCGACTGACGGTGAACCTTGTGAAAGCTTTGATGAACAACACAACTTGATATCAGCTTGCTGGAACAACTTTGTAACAAGTTACAAGACAACTGCTATTTGTGACTATTGTCTATTATTTATGGCATTACAGTTAAAAAAAATCAACTTTATGAGTTATGAATACATGGTAAAAATGAAAATCATGGGGTATGATACATTACACATGTGCAAGTCATACGATACTTATTACACTGCAAAATACTCTTGAAATAAAATCGCGTAAAATATTAATGAACCCATTTACTCATTTTTGAGTAAACTAAATCTTCACTCGAAAAACTTTGAAACTTTACTAAACAAGTAAATTGTAATGCGCTCATAATTGCTCATAAGTTTTTCTCCTAAAACTTCTGAGTCACTGGTATTCAAATTCTTGGGCCAAAATACTCAGGAATATTTTGCAGAGTACACGTGCTAATCACGTACATTTCATGTACAAAGTGGCGGATTACAAGTCAAAACTTAACTACATTATCTATCGAATCAAGTTAATACAGGAATGTATTACGCGAACATCCTAAGTTTCGCTTTGCTCATCCGTGACGTTGCCGACATTCTGGTAATGGGATGCTCCTTCGCCTCCTGTGGTCTCGTTAGCGTTGCCATCCATGGGATTAACTTTTTTCTTTCGAGGGACATTTGGCAAAATAGAGGAGGCTGTCTTCTCTCGTATCACTTGAAGTTTAGCATCGTCGAATTTCGGTGGTGGTTCCAATCTGGGAAATATTTAGAAGATCTAGTTTAAGTAACTGCATTTATACTGGATACAGGGTGCGATCATTCAAGATTTCTAGTCGTACCTGACTGGTACGCCAATGGTTGTTGCCGCGTACTTGCGCTAGTACAAACTCAGTACTCAATGTGTACTTAGTGTGTTTGATTTACACAGTACAACTCAAGTTGTAAGCAGGTTGCATGCGACAGTTTTAGGCAAAAGTTGTGTAGTCTAAATTGGCCTTCAGCACGCATCCATTTAAGGTTACAGGACACCCTTTTGGGCGTTTTGCGGAAAATCGCTACTGCGCGCTCAATATCAGTCCGATTTTCGTCAAATTTTCACCAAATGTTCTCCAGTGCATGCAAAATATGGTAAAGTTGTAAAATTGACAAACAATGAAATAATATAAGAATTATTCAGGAAAATCTTAAATCGCGGTACCTTTACGCTTTTGAGTTATGTTCCTGCTGGTTTTAAGATATATTAATGAAAATATAATTTTTGTACAGTAAAATAGTTGTTCTAAAAAATTGTGTTCGGAAATTTTTGTTTATTTCGTCATTCCGCTGATATGGCAATTTCTTTGACGACTGCAATATATTTCTGAATCGTTTGAGTGAATTGCTCGTTATTATTAAAATATCCAAAATTAGAAAAAAGCCGAACACAATGTAGCTATGTCCGGTGAAAATTTGAGAAAAATTCGTTAAAACCCGCAGGAGAACAACTCGTTTGAAAATCAGTAATTGCCGTAAAATTCTTCGGGAGAAAATTGAATTTGAATATTACATTTTCAATGTTTTTCTTATTACAGCGAAATGTATTTTATTAAATAACTCTGCGAGTTTTCAACATTTTTCGTTCAAACTTGGTCAGATAGTAGAACCAGTCTAATGCTTTCATGGAAACCAATAAAAAAAATTTAGACAAAATTAACAATCAAAGGTGTTCTGTAACCTTAAACAAAACGCAAAACCAACTATACTCACTTCATATCAGCTTCGTCCTCTGGAGTAGCGGAACGCTGAGCTCCGCGTATGTCAGGCACCTCGTACGCATTAGGTATGGTCCCGCGTTTATGGAAGAACTTCATGGGGGAGTCCGCTTTTACAGGCTTCTCAAGAGCTACCTGTTTCGGGGGGATGATGTCGACCACGGCATCATCAGGCAGCTTATCCTTGGCGGGCAATGCCCCCGCCTGTTCCCCGTCGGGTCTTTCATAGACGTGAGGGGGAGGGGTCTCATAAACGGCGGGTTTATGCACAGGGGAGCTCTCGTAATACGGTGGGGGTGCGTGGACGTCGTTGTATACTGTAAAAAGATTGTAATGATTCATGAAAAGCACACAAATGAAAACATAACCGTGCATAAAATTTAAGCTCATTTTTCTCATCAAGTATCCAGGGTTTTCATTTTTTTTCATTGGCTGTTGTGAGAAAGTAGGTGGCTGCCCTCAAGCAGGAATATTTTACTAAGTCTAAGGAAATAATTTATGACAGTAGTAGTAGTAGTATTAATAAATGCATTGTTTACCTTGGTTAACAAAGCCGTGTTGAAGACCGTCGCGAATTGCTTCGGGATTTTCATATTGAGGATTCGAGACAGCAGGAGCTGGCTGTCCAATGTGCATTCCACCGTCGCCAGCACTGTTGAACTGGACTGGAGGAGCCGGACTGTAAACAGAAGAATTCGGTAAAACACATTTGAGATTCTGTATTTGAATAACTTAGACCATATAGGCTCAGTACAAAAAGATTATTTTAATAACTACGTTTCGGAGTATAACTCCATCTTCAGGTTAAAAAGTAACTAAAGATATAAAACTTTAAAAACAATTACAATTTTAGACAAAATCCGTTAGGATTGCGTATAATAGCTGACGTGCGCTTCAAACCATAGAATATATAATCACAGAATAGATACCGGACCAGAAGGGACACTTCTATGTGTTTTGACTGAAGGAAAACGTCCGAAATTTTTTTACGTGCAATGACGCCATCCTGGAGTGCACACGGCACTTTGTACCTATGTTTTCCTATGAAAAACTTCCGTGTGCACTCCAGGATGGCGTCATATGATGGCGTATTTTCACGTCAGCACTCGTAAAATTTCGGACAAATTATCGTCTGAGTGACACTTCTGGTTGTGTATCTACTCTGTGATATAATAGACCAGAAGCCTCACTGTACACCTTTCCTTAACATTTTCGTGTCCGCGATTTTTGCCTTGCGGATCACGAATTTTGCACGCTAGATGACGTGTGTGACACTTGCTGCGAACATCACGTCAGCGTTCGTCAGCGTCAATTCCTCAAATCAACGGTTTTTCTTGAAATTCGAAAAACATGCTCAAAGCACAGAGTAGATAAGACATACAGAGATGTAACTGACCATTGTAAACACTGCGGAAGATTACGTTATCATGTACCCACTTTTTTTCAGGCGACCGGGCGAAAAATGATCAACTGCGCGTGCTCAGCAAGTTTAAAGTGAGTCGTCATCAGGTCGTCATCCAATCAGATGCATGCATCTAGTAACTTGCCGAGCATGCGCACAAAAAAAGTGGGTACACTAGTTACGTCTCTGTATGTCTCTACTCTGTGCTCAAAGTGTACGCTGCATATTCTGCAATTATTGTGCAAATATTTTACGCTTTTGTTTTTTACGTTGTGTCTTCCTGTTGCGATGACCCATTATTTGGACCTGTGGCATTTAAAAACGGTTAAAACAGTAATCTTTATTACCTAGTGATGGCAATTGATGGCGTTGCTCGCTGCGAAAACCCGTCTGAATATGAATTTAGGGACGGGTAAATTCGAATTTAAGACGAGTTTCCCGTCTAGATGAGATTCCCGTCTAACTTTCCCGTCTGTTTAGACGGGTAAGTTAGACGGGAAAGTTCGGACGGGAAACTCGTCTGCTCCCGGATTCATATTAAACTCGTCTGCTCCCGGTTTCTCCCACGTAAATTCCATGCCGACCATTCGCTGTGAGGTTCAATGAACATCTTCGCTCTGCGAGAAATCCCGATGCGAAATCTTACCAACGTATGGCATTCTCGAAACACTACAAACAGTTACACTCGGGTCAATTCCCTAAGCTTATTCCATCGATGTTGAAGAAAACAAAAGGAACATTGGAAAGAAAGGTCAGAGGCATTCTACATTGAAAGAATGCAACCTGACCTGAACTCAAAGAATGAGCTGCAGGAAGTTAAGGGATTTTGTATATAGTTTAATGTAATTACATATGCAAGCACGGACACGAAATTTTAACGCTCTCACGGACACGCCATGGACAAAAAATTAAGCGCGCGCACGGACACGGATTAGTTTGAAGCGCACGTCAGCTATTATACGCAATCCTAACGGATTTTGTCTAAAATTGTAATTGTTTTTAAAGTTTTATATCTTTAGTTACTTTTTAACCTGAAGATGGAGTTATACTCCGAAACGTAGTTATTAAAATAATCTTTTTGTACTGAGCCTATATGGTCTAATTTATTCAAATACAGAATTACTAAAATGCGGCTTAGAGAAAGTTCCGTCATACAACATTTGAGATTGGTTTCAAAACCACTTAAAGGCCTTTTCCACCAGGCAGAATTTTGCGCGCGGAGAGGAATTCCTCTTTGTCTTTTCCAATTAGTTCCACCCCAGCCTAGACACTATGCCTTCCGATTTTTACTCTCCATTTTAACGCAAGAAGACTGGACATCTCTGTGACGTCATAAAATGAGACGGCCGCGCCGGAAAAAGCCTAGTGTCTAGGCTGGTTCCACCCGAGAAATCACAAGACAAAGATAAATTCCGCTCCGCGCGGAAAATTCCGCCTAGTGTGGAAAACGGCCTTTAGGAATGGTTTGCGCGCAAAAATGGTACGTTTGAAATGCAATTTATAGGATTCGATTTGGAAGGTGTTTCACGGACCATTGTTTACTATAACCATGGATAATAAAATAAATGGATAGGACTCTAGCTGACGTAAGCAAAAACAACCTGGTTGCAATCCGTGACGCCACGCGTATTGCAAAGTTTTCGCTATATTTTCTGCTTTAAAAGAGTAATATTGAAGCATAAACTGGTCTAATTGTTTTAAAAACATGCCTAAGCCACGACAAAGTATTCAAGGTAAATGTTTTTCGTCTTTGTATTGTATTTTTTTACATTTGTAGCTACGAAATTGGCGTCCCCAATTTTAACGAAATTTGCGATGCATTTTTCACTGTTTAGTGCTAATATTTGCTAAAATTGACTGGGAATACTTAGAGATTTCATCGTAGAATGGCGTAGTCATATTTATTTGCTCTTTGACTAAAATGTTTAGCTGTATTATTGCTAAACATGCCGTTTTTGAGAATTTGGTTTGCAACTAGGTTTCAACATCCAACCACGCCATCAGCCCATTGAAAACATTAGATCACGTCAGCTAGTTTCCTATCCATTTATTTTATTATCCATGCCATAACATATCTCAAAGTTGAAAATGAGAGAAAATTACTTTTTATTCTTGCGGCGTCGAATATACATCAAGATGGCAAAGACGAGACCAATGAGTACAAGAACAGCAATTATGACTCCAGCGATGACCGGTGCCTTTGAAGTGGGCTCTTTTTTACTACTGGCTTGTGGAGGGTTCACCTTGTCTACAGACTTCAGTGTATATGGCAAAAGGCCGCCTCTTTGTTGCATTATCACAACCAAGTTCTTGAGATTTTCGGAGGAGAATGCTTTATCTGGTAGAGGAGAGGTCGAGGTAGGGTCGAGGACAAAAATTTCAACCACTGTGTCGACGCTATTTGAGCTGTCCACCACCTTCAGTACGATAATATGTGTGGCTAGGAACTTATAGTTGTCTGCTTCGCGTCTTTTACGACTGCAAAAGAAAAATAGTCAATCATCACAGATTATTCTTTCAAATTCAGGACATCCCCCTCCCTCAGCTCCCTGCCAGGTTTTTGCAACATTTTTTAGTTCGGCATTCTTTCGTAAATGACTAAAAAACCCGTTAAAAGGTACGTTTACACGCTGCGATTTGTCGGGCCGATTTTGCTCGCTGTATGTAAATAACCTGTCGTGAGTACTCGCGTCAGCACCTTGCGATTCACAAAATCGGGAGAAAAATCTGTAACAAAACACAGATTTTTCTCACGATTCAACGATTTTTCTTCCGTTGTAAAATTGTTGAAAACTTTTCGCACGCAGAAAACTATAATATAAACAGACGAGAGAGCGGACAGCTTGAATTGAACGTTTAAATCGCTAAATGTCGAAGAAGGGGCATCGATTATTTACCAAAATCGGCCCGACAAATCGCAGCGTGTAAACGTAGCTTTACACAACTTTCGCCTAAAACTGTCTCATGCAATCTGCTTACAACATGAGTTGTACTGTGTAAATCAAGGACAAAACTTGTCTACGTTGTCTCAGGCGAGTTGTGTGCTTGATTTACACAGTACAGCTCAAGTTGTAAGCAGGTTGCATGCGACAGTTTTAGGAAAAAGTTGTGTAGTCTGAATCGGCCATAATTTCCATCCTTTGAACATCGAATATTGGTGTCGCCACCTTAAGTAACTGTGTTAAATGAACTTCATATACATTTGGAGTGAGAAATCGAGAAATCCTTGATTTAATTAAAGAATACTATATGGTTTTCAAAAATGGACCAATCCCCAATTAACCAAAATTTGAACTCAACAAGTCTAGACAAAATTTCATCACAGCATGAAAGAGCATCACAAAATTAGAAATATTCCAAAGTTTCGTTGCGAAATGTTGTAAAATGCGGATAATATATAGCCTTGCGAAGTTTGTAATTTCAAGGAAGTGGTAACCATTTCCCGTTTGTAATCTGAAATGACTGAAAATTGCAAACTTCGCAAGGCTATATTATCCGCATTTTACAACATTTTAAAACGAAACTTTGGAATATTACTAATTTTGTGATGTTCTTTCAAGCTGTGATGAAATTTTTGTCTAGACTTGTTGAATTCAAAATTTTGGTTAATTGGGGTATCGGTCCATTGATAACTTGTTTAACGATACGAACCGTACCTGGCTGTGTTATCATCAAAACTACAGTTTGTTGTCTTGCAAATGATTGTCAAGCCATCGGCAATATCATTGCGAATTTTGTCTTCAGTAACCTTAATTTAGATAAAGAAAATATTATACCATGATTATATTACACAGTTTTTCTATGAGTATATTATGCTGGATAGCTGTGATCAGTTCTAAACTGTTCTCCCTAGAGGTCCAGTAAGATATATCTCATATTAATTTAGTGTTACTATACAGGAAGAAACCTAAACTAAACTAACTTTATAATTTATACTAGATAGCTCTATCAGTTCTACACTGTTCTTCCTACAGGTCCAGTAAGGATCATCTCTTATTGATCCAGTGTTACTACAGGAGGAAACCTAAACTAAACTAACTTAATTTATACTGAATAACTCTATCAGTTCTATACTGTTCTTCCTAGAGGTCCAGTAAGGATCATCTCTTATTGATCCAGTGTTACTACAGTAGGAAACCTAAACTATAAACTAACTTTATTTATGCTGAATAACTCTATCAGTTCTAAACTGTTCTTCCTAGAGATCTAGTAAGGATCATCTCTTATTGATCCAGTGTTACTACAGGAGGAAACCTATAAACTAAACTAACTTTATTTATACTGGATAGCTCTATCAGTTCTAAACTGTTCTTCCTACAGGTTCAGTAAAGACCATCTCTTATTGATCCAGTGTTACTACAGGAGGAAACCTAAACTAAACTAACTTTCTTTATACTGGATAGCTCTATCAGTTCTAAACTGTTCTTCCTAGAGATCTAGTAAGGATCATCTCTTATTGATCCAGTGTTACTACAGGAGGAAACCTAAACTAAACTAACTTTACTTATACTGGATAGCTCTATCAGTTCTAAACTGTTCTTCCTAGAGGTCTAGTAAGAATCATCTCTTATTGATCCATTGTTACTACAGGAAGAAACCTAAACCAACTAACTAACTTCTTTTATCCTGAATAACAGTATATGATAATTCATATTAACTTTTCTACTTACTTCAGATCGTTTTTTCCCAAACGTCATTTCGACAGCATTTTTGCCTAGCAATAAACAGTAAAGAAACTGTGTAAATATATTACGCTAACCAAGTCTAACACCACCCTAAGTAAATATACCCAATCCTCGACCTACAAAACAATAGATACTCCGAAAATTAAAAGCATTTTGAAAAATTTATTTCGACGTTTCGACTAAACTATAGTCATCATCAGGAAATGAATGATTATGATATTGCATATGTACAAGTATATATAGTGAAGTAACAAGATACGATTAGTTAAATATTAACAGATCTTTAGAGGCTTTAGTTCCATGGTTTAGGGACGGTTTCATTCTATTAATAGCAATAGACTCTTGATAAAGTATCAACGACCAGTGATCGGATTTATCTATTATCTTAGTGTTAGTAAATATTAAATCTGTTACTGAACATTTAATGTTATTAACTTCGTCATTAAATTTTTCAAAATGCTTTCAATTTTCGGAGTATCTATTGTTTTGTATTTTATCAAAATACTCAGTGGTTCCCGTAATTCCTCGACCTACCGTACCAGGATTAACTCAGGGGGGGGGGGGAGGCAAAGTGCTAGCCGTATCTGCAACTTTTGCTTCCAAAAATTATAAATATTCATAATACTAGAGACCTAAAATAAAAAGTCTATGAAGATTTCTAGTAGGTCTCTAGCCCAACATCTTCAAATTATTGTAATATATTTTAAGTAGATTTTTATACATGGGAAAATAAAAAATAAAAAAATTAAAAAAAAAAAATTATACCATGATCAAAGTAGCAGTTCTCAGCTCCTGTGGTTGTAGAGGTCTTTCCTGATGAACATTTCTTGCACGAGGTTTTTCCAGACTCCTCCTGGTACATCGTCACTTTACACGGCACACATGATTTTTTACTTGCGTCATACGAACTGCCTGGGGGGCATGGCACTAGAGAGGAAAATAGATTTGGTAATATATATTAATGCATGGTTACATTTGACAGAGGTTGACAGCCAGTTTTCCACTTCAATCGTATCGTACCGAAACGTAGCGTATTTCTTTGTTTCCTGAGCACTAGAGTGGAACTAATAACTTCGACACAAAAGAAAATGGTAGCATTTTCTACGGTATTCTGTTTGGGCTACTAGCTGTAGAAATTGACAAACTACAACGTATACAGAACGCTGCTGCAAGACTTGTAGTCGGAGGAAAGAAATATGATCACGTCACCCCGATATTGAAACAACTTCATTGGCTGCCTATAAGGGCCAGAATAGATTTTAAGATTCTGCTTATTACTTACAAGGCCCTTAATAACCAAGCACCGGACTATACAGGGTGTATAAAAAAAAACTGAACAGATTTGAAATCGCTCTCAATTTCGCAAAACACCTATTTGTATCCCGTTTTTTATATATATAGCTTCTTTGGGTACTTATAATGTAGAATAATGAAAAAAAATTCTCAAACTCAAATTTGGTAAACCAGGGGGGGGGTGTCTTTTCCAACAAACTAAAAATGGCTTGCGCACAAAATTTAAAAGCTTTAATCATATTTTGAGTTAATAGATGGAAACTTTGTTTGGTTTTTGATTACCCAGTGTACAAAATTTCAGACAATTTGGTTTAGTTTAAGCCGCTTAACTATTCATTTTATTCTAAAAAATCAGCCTTTCGCATGCTTAATTAATGCATTTACCTAATTTGCATATTGCTAACATATGCAAATTAGGCAAATGCATTAATTAAGCATGCAAATAGCTGATTTTTAGGAAAAATGTAACTTTGCGTGAATAGTTAAACGGCTTAACCTAAACCAAATTGTCTGAAATTTTGTACAGTAATTAAAAACCCGACAAATTTTCCATCTATTAACTCAAAATATGATTACAGCTTTTAAATTTTGTGCGCAAGCCATTTTTATTTTGTTGGAAAAGACACACCCCCCTGGTTCACAATATTTGAGTTCAAGAAATTTTTTTCATTATTCTACATTATAAGTACCCAACGAAGCTATATCTATAAAAAACCGGATACAAATCGGTGCGAAATTGAGAGCAATTTCAAATCTGTTCAGTTTTTTTTGATACACCCTGTATAACAGAACTTTTAGACGTTTATAAGCCTAAACGTACTTTGAGATCAACATCACAGAATTTACAAGCTGTTCCGCAATCAAACACTAAGACGTATGGTGAGAGAGCATTCCAAGTGAGTGCTCCTAAGCTGTGGAACTCTCTACCTGATTATATTCGTCTCTCAAGTTCATTAAGTATTTTTAAAGGCTTAGTAAAGACACATCTTTTTAGGAAATACTTTGACTAGATAGCAAGTTTTTATATATTTCAGTAATTGCATACATGTAATATAATATAATATAATATAATATAATATAATATAATATAAATTATAAGATTTGATCCTTGTAAGAGCATCGAGACTCTGTAGGATGCTCCTAAAACTGTATTATTATTATTTATTATTACGTTACGTTACGATTGAAATAGAAAACTGGCGTTAGTAGGGATAAGCGGTGGCACTGTTCTAGTTTACTGTGAATTAGAACAACGATAACTAGGTGTGTAGTTATCTAATGCTTAGTTATTATTGTGCCATTCTATGCTTCTGTAAACTAGAAGAATTGTACAATTACATAGACATAAAAGTTTTTTAATGCTTAGTTATTGTTTTATTATAGGAGTTAATTACCACATTTGCCTCTGTACGTCAACATAGAACCGCTTGGACAGTCTGAACCTGTTGGATTGTTTGACACTGAAAAACGAATATTTAAATAAGTTAATATTAATAGTAGACAATACTTTAGAAAACGATGTATATACTAGACATCAGTTCTAAACTGTTCCCCCTGGAAGTCAAGTAAAGATTAGCTCTTATTGATCCAGTATTACCACTGACAAGAGGTAATAAACCAAACTAACTTTATTTATACTGAATACGCTCTATCAGTTCTAAACTGTCCTTCCTAAAGGTCCAGTAAGGATCATCTCTTATTGATCCAGTGTTACTATAGGAAGAAACCTAAACTAAACTAACTTTATTTATACTGCATGGATAGCTCTATCAGTTCTGAACTATTCTGCCTAGAGGTCCAGTAAGGATCATCTCTTATTGATCCAGTGTTACTACAGGAGGAAATCTAAACTAAACTAACTTTATATATGCTGGACAGCTCTATCAGTTCTAAACTGTTCTCCCTATAGAGGTTCAGTAAGGATATCTCTTATTGATCCAGTGTTACTACAGGAAGAAACCTAAACTAAACTAACTTTATTTATGCTGGATAGCTCTATCAGTTCCAACCTGTCCTCCTTGTACAGGAGGAAACTAGTATAACTGGACAAACTTGTTTTGTTGAATCAAGCTGGGAGCTCTCTTCATACAGCAAGATTATAATAGAAACTCTTCTTGAACTTACTGTAGCATCTTGGAGGATTCACGTCCGCAAGGGTGACATATTTTTCAACACTGTTTTGGCGTATCCATTTATTGTTATAACATTGTAACACTAGGAAATCTGGAATCGCTGCATTGTAGTTATCCTTGCATGTTATTTTACATTTCAGGGAGCTATCACACGCTATTTTGCTTGATTTTTTGAAATCCTCTGCTTCCAGGAGCAACTCAGGACAGCCTACATATCATTGAAGAAATAGCATAGATGTAACTTTGAAAAGCAAAGGGAAATGTTCTTCTAATATTGACATCGAGGACGTGCTGTGCAGTACAATACATTATTTGGAGTACGGTGCAGTGGACGTAAGTACAATATGGTACACGGCTAAAAACGATCAGGTTGTTGCAATGGTTGATGAAAACAGGCTTGAACAATGCCCACATTGTTCACAGTTGTCAACAATATTGAACAATATTGTTACACCCGATTCAGGCTCAATAATACTGTTCAATATTGTTGACAAGATGACGACCAACATCACGTCGCTGAGGGATCGCCGTGAAAGGTTATGCGAACATTTCTTTGAGAAGAATATCGACAATGAAAAACTCAAAGATCTTTTACCACAAACAATTTTATCTGGATACGATCTAAGACCAATATGTAAATATCATAATTATGTTTGTAGAACTGAACGTTTTAAGAATTCGTTTTTGCCTCAAAGTATTTTAAAGATAAACAGTAAATAAGTACGTTTTTAGAAATGTAAATACTCTTAAATATGTAATAATTATGTAGTTTTAACAGTACAGTACAGTACAGTACAGTACAGTACAGTACAGTACAGTACAGTACAGTACAGTACAGTACAGTACAGTACAGTACAGTACATTACAGTACATTACAGTACAGTACAGTACAGTACAGTACAGTACAGTACAGTACAGTACAGTACAGTACAGTACAGTACAGTACAGTACAGTACAGTACAGCGCGGCACAGCACAGCACAGTCCAGCCACAAAGCGCAGCACAGCGCAGCGCAGCACAGCACAGCGCAGCGCAGCACAGCGCAGCACAGCGCAGCACAGCGCAGCACAGCGCAGCGCAGCACAGCACAGCACATTTAGGGTTGAGCCTTGTAAACGCATGAAATCCTGTACGAAATCCCATGTAAACACATCCGACAATCTGCGTATGTTTCCAAATACGCCCAGTCTCGTCTGAATGAGTTTTAATCTCATGGATTACATAACCAACTTACCGCATGGTCCATCCTTAATGACACTGATCACTCTCCGCTCAGCGCATTGTTCTTTCTGCAAGGCGCATTTATGTGCATAAGTTACTCCATCTGAGCCACAAACTTGAGTCGAGCTACCAGAACATGGGAAATCACATTCACATTTTGCTTCGCCATTCACAACCTCGCATGTTGATCCATACTCACATCTCAATGGTTTGCAGTCGTCTGAAAGAGAAAGTGTAAAAATAAATGTCATGTTTTCTTATATCATCATGGTAAAGCCTGGTTTGTATGATTTGGGTAACTCTTGTGACCAAATCATAAGACTGGTTCACACTACAGTATCAAAGTTTCTGTGATCACAATAGGAATATTGCATACGTAAATTCTACGTCTTGAAGGATTTGTAAGAAATGCTTGAGGGAACTGTTACACTGTTAAACACCAAATCAGTTCCCTCAAAGATTTCTTAGAAATCTTTCAAAACGTAGAATTTACCGATGCAAAATTCCTACTGTGATCACAGAAACGTTGATAGTGTTAATCAGCCTATTGGGACAAGTTCGACAAATGGGACTAGCCTGCATGGATCATTTTGTCTTGCTGAATTGAATGGGATTATTAAATGAAAGCTGGACAAACGGTGAACCAATAAGGGATGACCCTAAAAACTGATAAAGCTGTCCTAAAAGTTAGTTTAGATTAGGTTTCATCTTGTATTCACACTGGACCAATAACGAATCATCCATACTGGACTTCTAGGGAGAGCAGTTTAGAACTGATAGAGCTATCCAGTATAAATAAAGTTAGTTTAGTTTCGGTTTCCTCCTGTAGTAACACTGGATCAATAAGAGATAATCCTTACTGGACCTCTAGGAAGAACAGTTTAGAACTGATAGAGCTATCCAGAATTAAGAAAACTTAACTAAGTTAGTTTAGGTTTCCTCTTGTAGCAACACTGGATCAATAAGAGATGATCCTTACTGGACCTATAGGGAGAACAGTTTAGAACTGATAGAACTAACCACTATCCAGTATAAAATTGAATTATTTCTAACTGTGAACAAACTAACCGCATTTTCCCTTCACATGAAGAGTGATGTTTGTCTTTGTTCTGCAAGCAGTTGCACGCATCTTGCATTCATTGTTGTAAGTCTTTATGTCAGAGCCACAGACTGGATCATTAACCTCGGAACACGCAAAGATGCACGAACACTGGGCTTTACCCGCAACAACTGAACACGTTTCTCCGTTCGTGCATGTTTTTGTGTTGCAATCCTCGTCTGAAATAATGTATAATTAGGTAAGTAGAGTATGTAGTAGTCGTCCTTACTTGCAGCTGATAGCCAAGGGTGGGTAGTAGCGAAGTAGCTGTAGTTATAGCGAACTACATTTTGCCTAAAAGTAGCCAAGTAGTTGACTACTTTTCAAACAGCGAATCGCTATTCGCTACTTTTAAAATTGTTAGCAACTTGATAGGATAGCATGATATTGAAACATTGTTTGCTTAAAATCGATCCTCAATAGTCAATTTGCACTCCTGAACACTGTAGCGCTTACAAAAATGTTGCTTTGTGTTTACTGTTGCCACTCGTAAGTCGATTTGTTATAGGTTACATTACAGCCCGAGTTAGTAGATACTCCAAATACAGTAAAACTAAAAAATATAGGGTAGCGAAATAGTTCGCTACATTTTTTAAGCAATAACTGTAGTCATGTAGTAGCGAACTACCTTTGTTCATAAGTAGCAGTAGTTGTAGCTGACTACATATTTTTGAAGTAGCTGTAGTATATAGCGAACTACAAATATTCTGTAGTCAACCCACCCTTGCTGATAGCTAAGCTGCACTGCTGAAGTACGCAGCTCAACCTGATCGAGTCGAAGGCTTTCTAAGGGCGCCTCTGGCAGCCACCTTATTATGAGTCATGTCTGATCACGGAGAACAGCTACGGTGGAAGGGTCAGTAAGGGGGATAATCCCAACCCACCCCGTCAACATTCCCGAGAATGGAACCCACAATTTCAAAGGTGAATGGCGCTTGTTCTGACGATATAAGAACTGGACCTCAGTTACCGCCATCTAACACCGCAGAAAAACGACTACGCATGCGTCAACCTTACCTGTAATAGTATTGCGAACTTGATGAGAAGCTGTTCCGAACGTTTCCGAAGGCTCAAAATGGCGGTAAAATGGAGTGACTTCATTGTGCGTCTTTACAGCCAGATTTCGAGCGCAAAAATAAACATGTCATTCTAAAAACTAGGAATAAATTCAGCCAGATGGTTCAAGAAATTGTATTGTACAAGAACATCAACTAAAGGTGATTGTTGACAAATTTATCGTCTGAAACATTTTGTTTATCAACTAAGCAACGACAATTTCCGAATTTTCGTTTGAGATACATTTCTTTAAAAAAAACTGTGTCGCCAAATATAAAAAATTTTCGTGTTCACAATAATTAAACTTTAGGATTTATTCTACAATTTGAGTGGATTAAGAAGCTTAACTTTTCGAGAGTTTTCTTAACTTTTTAGTTTGAATTTTTGTTTTGAATAATTTTGCAAAAATTTTCGAAGTCGTGTCCGTTAAAATCAACAATTTTTTACATGAATTATATTTCATTCCATACTTTAAATGCCAGGACGCTTTCAATTAATATCTAGTCTACCCATTTGCCATATTTTCTCGCTTGTTTTACTAATTTTTGACCAATTAATAAGCATGTTTTTGTTTTAGAAATTGATATTCAAATTCCCCGCCATATTTTCATAATTTGGTGCATGCGCAGACGTTTTTCCGCGGTGTTCCGCCATCTTGGCTTCAATTTCCTCATATCGGTCGAATGACTGAAGACATGACTCATCTATATATAGAGAGCTCACTATGTCATAGAACGGACTCAGGGGTGTAGACCCCCCTCTCCAGCTGTTAAAATCTCATGTCGACTTGAGGGGCCAAGTCCCTGCAAGAGTCCCCCTTGTTAGAATAGAAAGTTTGAGCAAGACAACGAAGACGAAGGCGTACTTGACAACAACGTGTCTTCCCATGTGTCGCTGTTTATGAATACTGACCCTAATTCTTGCCCTGACCCAGAAAAGAAACAGCGAGACATGAAACTATATCCCGTCTTTGTCCTTCTGCCTTCGTTCGGAACGAAGTACACAACGAATTTTGCCAAAATATTCGTTGTGAACGAAGGCAGAAGAACGAAGACGGGATATGGATTCATGTCTCACTGTTTTGTCCTGATCAGGGTAACGATTGGGTCAGCATTCACAAACAGCTAGACATGAATCTCTAATCTGTCTTCACCCCTGACCCTAAACTCAGAATGCGCAAGGTAATGTGCAAGGCAGGCAAAAAATGTCAACCACGTCGTCGTCGTCCGGATTCGTTGTCTTGCTCAAACTCTCTAATTTCAGTTCTACAGCACTGAACGCTGGGTGCAGGCGACAAAAATAATAATTACCTCCTCTGCAATTTCCTCTTCTGACAACCGTGATTGCTCGTTGCGTCGTACAGCGTGACACATTCATGAGACATTCGTTACTGTAAGTCTGACCATCTGACCCGCAAACAGGGTCGTGATTCTGCGGGCATATAGAGTTGCAGGCACACATGTGAGAGGTCCCAGATGTAGTGTCCAGGACGCATTTCGAACCGTGTGTACACGACACACCGAGGCAAACGTCTGGAAAGAGGTTTAAGGAAACACGTCAGAATTGAATTGGTGTTAAGAAAAACTAAAGTCAACTTGGGTCATTGGACCACCACGTTTGAGATATCTTTTTCAGGTAGTTCAGAAAAAACCCACAGCAGCTTATTGTAGAATACTACCTACACTGGACCACCATGCACGTTTGAGATATCTTTTCAGGTAGTTCAGAAAAAACGACAGCAGCTTATTGTAGAATACTACCTACACTGGACCACCATGTTTGAGATAACTTTTTCAGGTAGTTCACACACAAACCACGGCAGCTTATTGTAGAATACTACCTACACTGGACCACCACGTTCGATATATCTTTTTCAGGTAGTTCACACACAAACCACGGCAGCTTATTGCAGAATACTACCAACACTAGACCACCACGTTTGAGATATCTTTTTTCAGGTAGTTCAGACACAAACCACGACAGCTTATTGTAGAATACTACCTACACTGGACCACCACGTTTGAGATATCTTTTTCAGGTAGTTCAGACACAAACCACGACAGCTTATTATAGAATACTACCTACACTGGACCCCAATCTTTGTTATAATACTAACAATACATTACTTACCGACAACAGTGACAAAATAAATACAACTTGCAGACAAGCCTGCAGCATCAACGGCAGTATGATTGACCATGGTGGTACCAACACGGAAAAACGAGTCATAAGGAAAGCCCGTAATATAAACATTGGGTGGTTTTACATTGTCTGTGGCTGCTGGCGTCTTCATAGAAGAAGGCAAGCGGATAGCAAAATCATTTTCTGTGTATAATGTGATGTTATCTGGACAGCTTGAACCAAAGCTCGGCGGCTCTCGATCTGTAATAATAATAATTAGTATAATTACAGAGGTGATTATTGAAAATTCTCCACGCTGATTGGTTGCCGTTGAGGTGATTATTACACGATAATCACCTAAGCGATTTTCAAAATGGCGGCCGAAGCCTTTTTGTCAATTAAATGATGGAGAAATGTGTATTTTCTTATTTTTTCCAAATAATCACCTATGAAATTATACTAAAACAATTATTCACCTCAGGCTCGGAGATTATCGTGAATAAAAACCTCGACTTTGTCTCGGTTTTTATGTACTGAGAGTTAAATACCGAGAAGGAGGGCTTTATGCTATATACAGCCCCGAGAACGCGAAGCGTTCGAGGGCTTTATATAGCATAAAGCCCGACATTCGAGGTATTTAACTGACTTATTTCATGATTGAAGAGGTTTTCTAACAAAGTTTTATTCTTTTTTTTCGATTTCGACAAGTATTTTTCTAGTTTTCTCCCTTATTTCTGGACTAATTAGGCTTTATGGTATTCAAGGGCTTTATGGTAGATAAAGCCCGCGGTACGTCAAAGAAAACCGAGTCAATCATGAAATAATCACCGATAATCACCTCGCCTTCGGCGAATAATTGTTAAATAATCATGATAAATATTTAGTGTCGGGGCTCGCCACCAACCTACTGTATACTGATCAGTTCATTATAATTACCATAGAAAGTATCGAGTGAAAATGTATATATATATTTATTTATTTATTTGAACTAACCAGGAGCTGTTAGGAAAAATGCAACTATAGTCCCTCGGGCAGGAATCGATTATACCGGAGTAAATCCATTTACCGAGTCAAGTCCGAGTCAGTCCCGAGCCCGAGTCAAATGCCCGAGTCGCGTAAAAAAAAAGACGAAAGTGAAGAAAATTCACAGTCGAATAGGGTTAGGAGTAGGTTTAGGGTACTAAGTCATTTTATCGACAAAGAAAGTTAAACAGTGACTCGGACATTTGACTCGAACCTCAGATTTGAGTCGGCCAGTAACCGACAAACTCCGAAATTGAATAAAATTCACAGTTGAATAGGGTTAGGGTAAGTTAGGAGTGGGATTATGGTTAGGATTAGGGTACTAAGTCATTGAACTGCAAAGACCATCGATTAAACAATGACTCGGACATTTGACTCGGGCTCGGACTTGACTCGGGCTCGGATTTGACTCGGTTAACCGACACTACTCGATTATACCGGGTGTGTCGCCTAATGGATGATTCCATGCAGCCATAGACTAAATTTTGATCAAGGCAAGAAGAACGAAATCCAACACCACAACTAGAAAGAGCGTCTTAGAATGAGTAAAACTGCAAAGATTGGTTGCTAAATGTTGTAAAATGAAGAAAGCCCTGTGGAGTTCGCAAATTTTGTATATATTTGTATTACGCGCAGTATAAATAACCTTATCTTCCCCCTGCGTAATGCAAATATTTTCAAAATTTGTATCTTCCTCATTTTACAACAACTCGCAACCAAACTTTGCAGTTGTACTCATTTTAAGATGTTCTTTCCAGCTACGGTAATGGATTTCGTTCTCCTTGTCTAGTTCAAAATTTCGTCTATATAGCTGGAATCATGCATTGATCCGAGGCACTTAGTAAATAAGTGGAGTGTGGGGTGTGCTAATCATCCTCAGTTGCAGCTGAGAGCCAAGCTGAATTACGAGGGACGCAGCTCAACCTCATCAAGCCCAACTGCTCAAGGCATTCCAAGGGCGCTCCTGGCAGGCACCTTATGAGGCATGTCTGATCACGGAGCACAGCTATGGTGGAAGGGTCAGTTAGGGGGATAATCCCAACCCACCCTGTCAACATTTCCTGTGGGAGGAAACCGGAGTACCCGAAGAAAACCCACGACTTTCGATAGAGCGTTGACTGACTCTTTTCACATGAGTGTCATGAGTCCGTAGCGAGAATCGAACCCACGATCTCAGAGGTGAAAGCCGCTTGCTGACAATTGTGCCACCGAAGTCTCATTACTGGACGGGCAGACGGGCTTACTGACTCACCAAACAACCGACTCGCTGGCCAAGTCTCGAGCACAAATTGGGCGTAGCGCAATGAAGAAAACTAACCTTCGACTATAAAATAAAAATAGCAATATACATATTCTCCAAATTTGTCCGACGCGGTTAAATAAACATAGTGCCATCCAATGTCCAATTTCGCTGGGGGAGAAAAGGCAGTGGGCGTAATGACAACTGTTAGATTCGCTCCATCACTGTCTGTGGCTGTAGGAACTGTCCAATGGACCATTGCGTAACTTCTTCCTGGGTCTGTGGGAACGTATGTATCTTTGGGACAATGAGAGAATGTCGGTTTGGTGCTTACTAAAAGAAAAAAGAAATGGTGGTTCATCACAAGGAACAAAATATGAGAGGGGTGTTTCCGGTTTTATGCGGAGTTTAAGACTACAATAAGAGGTGATCCTTACTGGACCTCTAGGGAAAACAGTTTAGAACTGATAGAGTTAGTTTAGTTTAGGTTCCTTCTGTAGTAACACTGGATCAATAAGAAATAATCCTTATACTCGATCTTTAGGGAGAACAGTTTAGAACTGATAGAGTTATCCAGTATAAATAAAGTTAGTTTAATTTAGGCTTCCTCCTGTAGAAAAATTGGAGGGAGAACAATTTAGAACTGATAGAGTTATCCAGTATAAATAAAGTTAGTTTAGTTTAGGTTTCCTTCTGTAGAACACTGGGTCAACAAAAGATGATCCTTACTGGACCTCTAGGGAGAACAGTTTAGAACAGATAGAGTTATCCAGTATGAATTAGTTTAGTACCACTTACTATTGCATGTCGGTGTATCATCAATCCATTTACCATTATAACATATATCCCAGGACCATCCTATTAATTCGTACCCTGGGTCACATGTGAAATTACATTCTCCCCACTGTGGCACAGGGTCACCATCACACGTGACCGAGCCGTGCTCAGGTGCTGGATGTGGCCTGCAACCTAAACAAAGTTACATAAATTTATTACACAAATTCCATTTCGTTTATTGACGATGGCCTCAAAAGCCGTAATGCCATCTAGTCATGCCCAGTGATCGGAATTTCCTTACTGTAAACTCTAGGAAGAACAGTTTAAAACTAATAGAGCTATCTAGTATAAATAAAGTTAGTTTAGTTTAGGTTTCCTGGATCACTGGATCAATAAGAGATGAATAAGATCACTGGATCTTAATAAGAGATGAATATGATCCCTGGATCAATGAAAGATCACACTAGATCAATAAGAGTTGATCCTCACTGGAACTTTAGGGAGAACAGTTTAGAACTGATAAAGCTATCTAGTATAAATAAAGTTAGTTAAGTTTAGGTTTCCTCCTGTAGTAACACTGGGTCAATAAGAGATGATCCTTACTGGACCTCTAGGAAGAACAGTTTAGAACTGATAGAACTATCCAGTTTAAATAAAGTTAGTTTAGTTTAGGTTTCCTCCTGTAGTAACACTGGATCAATAAGAGATGATCCTTACTGGACCTCTAGGAAGAACAGTTTAGAACTGATAGAACTATCCAGTTTAAATAAAGTTAGTTTAGTTTAGGTTTCCTCCTGTAGTAACACTGGATCAATAAGAGATGATCCTTACTGGACCTCTAGGAAGAACAGTTTAGAACTGATAGAGCTATCCAGTACAAATAAAGTTAGTTTAGTTTAGGTTTCCTCCTGTAGTAACACTGGATCAATAAGAGATGATCCTTACTGGACCTCTAGGAAGAACAGTTTAGAACTGATAGAGCTATCTAGTATAAATAAAGTTAGTTAAGTTTAGGTTTCCTCCTGTAGTAACACTAGATCAATAAGAGGTGATCCTTACTGGGTCTCTAGGGAGAACAGTTTAGAACTGATAGAGCTATCCAGTATAAATAAAGTTAGTTTAGTTTAGGTTTCCTCCTGTAGTAACACTGGATCAATAAGAGATGATCCTTACTGGACCTCTAGGAAGAACAGTTTAGAACTGACAGAGCTATCTAGTATAAATAAAGTTAGTTAAGTTTAGGTTTCCTCCTGTGGTAACAATCAGGTTCGATTCTTGCCAGAGGGCCTGTAGTTGCATTTTTCGCAATTGAATTCCTCCTGGTTAGGCCCAAATAAATGATTGTACGTTTAAAATTCACACACGAAATTTCCATCAACGAAATCCTTCAACAAAAATTCAGCTTACCTTGACTAGGTGGTGATGGTGATGATGATGGTGGAACGGTTGTAGGTCTTGTATCGAGGACACATTTAGATTGACTTTCATCATAATAAAAGCCATTCTTGCAGCCACATTTGTGTCCACCAGGTACCCCAAAACATAGCTGGTCGCAACCACCGTTGTTTTGCCGGCACGGATGAGTGTCTAGATATAATTTGAATATAAAATTGAATGAAGGGCTGTTTAACTTGATAGAACTATTCAGTATTTAGTTTAGTTCAGGTTTCCTCCTGTAGTAACACTGGATCACTAGGAAAAACAGGATCTCTAGGAAAAACAGTTCAGAACTGATAGAGCTATCTAGTGTTAATAAAGTATAGTTTAGTTTAGGTTTCCTCCTGTAGTAATACTAAATCAATAAGAGATGATCCTTACTGGATCGCTATGAAGAACAGTTTAGAACTGATAGAGATATCCAGTATTAATAATGTTAGTTTAGTTTAGGTTTCCTCCTGTAGTAACACTAGATCAATGAGAGATGACCCTTGCAGGATCTCTAGGAAGAACAGTTTAGAATTGATAGAGCTATCTAAAGTATAAATAAAGTTAGTTTAGTTTTCCTTCTGTAGTAACGCTGGATCAATAAAAGGTGATCCTTACATTACAGGAGCTGTATGGACAGAAGAACTATCCCGTAAGAACAAAGACACAAAGTAGAATCATACTTACCTAGTGAGAGGGGTTTTGTACACTTTGAGTTACAGCATTTTTCGCTATTCGGACAATTTGCGTCACTGTTACAATTCTGAGATCCTTGGCTTCCATTGTTAGGACAGCGACCAGGCCTTACGTCTGAAGAAGATAAAATAAATATAGCTCACATCACTTTGTATTCAAAACTAGAAATGAACGTAGGCAAGTTGCAAAGTCATTCATAAACAAAGTCCAGATTACTTATTAAAACATGAATGTGTTTTGTCAGTCAGTGATGCAAGACTGTAGGTAGGTTGGTAGGTTGACTGGCCAGTCAGTTCGTTGGTCATTCAGTCAGGCGGTCCATCAGCTGGCCTGTCAGTTAGCCAGTGGATTGGTTGGTTGTTCCGTCGGCTGGTTGTATGTTGGTTAGTTAGTCTGTTTGTCCATCAGCTGGCTTGTCAGTTAGCCAGTGGGTTGGACAATCAGTCAGTGGGTTGGACGGTCAGTCAGTGAGTTGGACGGTCAGTGGGTTGGACGGTCAGACGGTGGATCAGTCGGTCGGTCGGTCAGTCAGTCAGTCGGTGGGTTGGTCGGTCATTCAGTGGGTTGGTGGGTCAGTCGGTGGGTTGGTCGGTCATTCAGTGGGTTGGTGGGTCAGTCGGTGGGTTGGTCGGTCAGTCAGTGGGTTGGTGGGTCGGTCGATAACACACTACAAACAAACCTTGCGAGCATTCGCGAACTCTGAAGCTACTGTAGTAGCCACTGGCACATCCCCACAAGTATCTCTCTTTCACGGCACACGACATCCAGTCATTGCACGGACAGCGCCATGTGTAGCCCACGATATCTCGACAATACAACCCGCAGGTCGAGTTCTCCCGCACTTCATTGTATCCAGGTGGGCACTGGGGAGGTGCATCAATTTGTGGACATGATCTGGATGAGATACAAGTAAAGTTGCTCCCCCTTGGAGGGAAAGAAAACGTGTAGTGTAGTCTTTGCTCTGAAATCAAGATTGAAGACAAATTAGTTTTGGTTATTGCTATAAACCCATTAAGGCACGTTTGAGATATCTTTATCAGGTAGTTCAGACACAAACCACGACAGTTTATTGTAGAATACTACCTACACTGGACCACCACGTTTGAGATATCTTTTTTAGGTAGTTCAGACACAAACCACGATTGCTTATTGTAGAATACTACCCACACTGGACCACCACGTTTGAGATATCTTTTTCAGGTAGTTCAGACACAAACCACGACAGCTTATTGTAGAATACTACCTACACTGGACCACCACGTTTGAGATATCTTTTTCAGGTAGTTCAGACACAAACCACGACAGCTTATTGTACAATACTACCTACACTGGACCACCACGTTTGAGATATCTTTTTCAGGTAGTTCAGACACAAACCACGACAGCTTATTGCAGAATACTACCTACACTGGACCACCACGTTTGAGATATCTTTTTCAGGTAGTTCAGACACAAACCACGGCAGCTTATTGTAGAATACTACCTACACTGGACCACCACGTTTGAGATATCTTTTTCAGGTAGTTCAGACACAAACCACGACAGCTTATTGTAAAATACTACCTACACTGGACCACCACGTTTGAAAGATCATTTTCAGGTAGTTCAGACACAAACCACGATAGTTTATTATAAAAGAATATTATCTACACTGGACCATCACATTTGAGATATCTTTTTCAGGTAGTTCAGACACAAACCACGACAGCTTATTGTAAAATACTACCTACACTGGACCACCACGTTTGAAAGATCATTTTCAGGTAGTTCAGACACAAACCACGATAGTTTATTATAAAAGAATATTATCTACACTGGACCATCACATTTGAGATGAACATAACATGTCTATTGCTAATAATGCGCCCGCATTTATGATTTCTAGGTGATGGAAAAGATGAAGTGATTTTCTGCGCATGGAATGGTGAAACTTTCATAATGGACCAATATGAGAACATAGTCAATTTCAAATTGGGTCAGAATATCTCGGCTTTTTGTGCAGGATCCTACTCCCGAACTCCAGATGAGACCAGTCCATGCTTGGTGTATGTGACGTTCAACAACCGGATTCGTTTGTACTGGAATGTGAAGCTGAGTGGACTGGAATCAAAGAATTTCAATGACACGGTCGTTAGTAGATTGGATGAGTTCGACATGGATCCAAGATTTCGGGATTACATCGAGAGTGCTGATGGTTCATTGGATAATGATAGGATTAAACAGTTAACTTCATGGTGTCTCTACGGCGCGAGGGCTGGAATGCATAGCGAAAGATCTAGCACAGATGATACATAAGGTAGTCTGGACACCAGAGTGGGCAGGGAAGCACCCCCCTCCCCCCCAAGCATTGTTACGCTATACATTATGCTAAATAGCGCATGAACTTTAAGGCAGAACAGGGTTGTACAAAACTTGAAAAGTGCTTGAATTTGAAATATAAAATTCCAGGCCTTGATTGTCCTTGAATTTGTAAAG
>CACRXK020002046.1:0-46885 GCA_902702795.2 Paramuricea clavata | reverse complement strand
GTTTTTCCTTTCAAGTGCAACTAATGTTTTCAATTTTTCAATTGGAACTATTCTACAATGAATTACTCTTGGTAAGGTAATCTAAATACATAGGAAGACGAAGAAGGGGCATTTATCGGGCAGCGAAGCGGTGAGCCATTGCAATGGCGCCATATTTCACGAAATATCGAAGGACACAATATCCAAGATAAAATATACACTGCACTGTTTCAAAACTTGATGAAACTTGGTTGAAATCTTCTTTAGCCTTTTATCATTATGTAAAAGTACAACAACTGCATGATATTTGCAACAACTGCATTGATATTTGCTAAAACTTAACCTGAGTATCAGGCCCTTATGTTTTCATTCGCCCGGATTAATTGGCGGCGGCGAATGAAGAAGGGCCTGATACAATTCTTTACCGCGGCGCATGTAAAAAGTCAGATTCTGGCTTTTTCGTCTGATTGGCCGATTAGATAAACGATTTTTTAAATCTGTCATTTGATTGGCTGGTGCTAATTAGATTATACTATTGTCATGTCAGTTGTTGATATATTTTATAACGATCACAACTACAACTATAGCCGGCCCACTAAACGGCTGAATTTAAACTAAAACTGCAGTAAAATTAGAAAATAATCGCAAATTAGCGAAATATATTGCAAATGTAGCTTATATTAAATCGTCATTAGATTGCACTATCGACTAACTGACGTATAGTTATAAAGTATACTTAAAATATATATATACTTTATAATTATATGTCAGTTTGTTGATAAATACGGTAAGCGCCATGTAAAGCTCATTGTATAGTCACTGAAACCTCTGCGTAGGAGAGAGCAATTGGGTGGCGATTTAACATAAGCTACATTTGCAATATATTTCGCTAATTTGTGATTATTTTTGCTAATTTTATAAGTTCATTGCAGTTTTAATTTAAATTCAGCCGTTTAGTGGGCTGCCTATGCTATAATTAGATTGTTGTTGGCGTTGTGTGAAATTTAAATTTCTCCTGCGACATTTTGATTGGATACTAAATATAAACTTTGTTGTGGGTGGAAAGCGATCAGGTTAAGTTTTGTGTCAGGCTCTATTTGTAAAATAGAGCCTGGTAATCAGGTTACTAAAACTTAGACAAATTTTTCCTTCAATGACAACCCCTAAAAGCAACCATTCTAAACACTATAAGCACGTCAGAAAGGCTATCGCTTTTCCTTTTCGGAAGTTAGAGCTATGTCGATACTGCCTTTTCAGGGCGGGGTCATTTTCAAGACTTTCGTCCCGGATTCAGGATTTGGCACATATGCCATGTTGCCGCCATTTTACCCTAAAACAGTTGAGATTACCTTTGCTAAATGAAACGCATTTAAACTCGTATACAGGTCCTAGACTAGATACGATCTTAGATCACTTCCCGCTGCACACACATGTGACAATTGTCATACATTTACCTGGACACACACTGAAATACTAGGAAAGGCACGAACTAAACATCCACGCGAATTCCAAAAAGCATGGCACAGCATGGACAATAATCAACCGACACGTTGACGTACTTTCCAACGATCTACCTTAGACGCCTAATGCCAGTACTAACAATAATACACTAACACTCATACTAACTTTCCAACAACGTAACACTTCCTCTCACATCCAGAAACTCGCCTTTCAATTATTCCAATGATACCATCACCAAGGAAATTAATCCAACTTTAATGCATCTTGAAACCACCGATGAAATTGGATCATTGTCAAGCGAACAACCAATCAGACGCTTCCGACGTATACAATTAGAACGCAAACAACAGAGCGAAAGTTCAAACTCATTAATTGTAAAATAATTCTGATGAAGGCTTGAAGTACCGAGTCGAAAGCTCAATAAAAATGTATTATTAATCTGGGGAACTTTCACAAATTCATAATAGCCTCCACGAAACCCCATGCCTTGCCGTTTTTGAATCTACGATGTAGATTATATGCTATCGACGTGTTAGCTGTTCACTGTTCACTGTTCACTGTTAACTCAGCCAATCAGCGACTAGTATTACCAAAAATTACGTAATTAAAAATCACGGCTTGGTCGCGATACAATTCAATATGGCGGTAAAGGGGGGTTAAAATTTATGATTTATATTTATTTACGCATTTAAATATGATGACTTGTGGATGAAAATGGAGCGAATCAAGGTAAATTAATCTTGGAACTACGTGTCTGTTTTGTAGTAGCTTGCTTGCTGTACTCTTTTCAGCAATTTACGAAATAGTACGTATTGGTTTCCTATTTTGAGTCATCTGGACACTTAACAGGCATTTGAATCCGTTTTGGCGCTCGAATGAAGGCGAAATTTGGTAAAATATGAGCTACAGAATTATTTTAAAGTATAGCAACCAGCGGAGAAGTATGCCTGCACTAAGGTTTCGAGTAAAATTGGCCCATTAAATGTTTTAAATGTTTATATATAAACAGACAGCCGACCTCTGAAGATAAATAAAGCTGATTGCGCGTTGTAAGTCTGTATCATACAACGCCGATTTCTCACTCCTGCTTAGTTTCTCATATGAAACAATTATTTTTTTTTTTGTTTTTTTTTATTTACTTCTATTATAGGGCTAGGAGCCTACTAGAAACCCGAACAGGCTTTTTATTAAGGCCCCTAGTTTATTTAATTAAATTAATATATAAAGTCTTTGGCAGTTCAAAACTTGAAACAAAATTAAGGTATTATACTAATTATAATAAAAATATGTACAAGTTTAATTCTAACTTTTTATATTTGCTATAAAATTTTATAATTTTATACAGCATCGTGTCTACATGACAGTAAAAACAATTGGCAGTAAAAAAAACAACTTCTTTTGTAGTTTTGAATCTGTAAGAAGTGTTTTTTAATTTGTCTTTTAAAAGTGATGGGTGAACTAATATGCTTGTATTTTTTTTTCTAAACCATTCCAAATATCAACTCCTTTGTTCGAAAGAGTATGTTTTACATAGTTAGTTCTATTATAAGATTTATGAAGCTGAGATATTTTTCTTGTATTGTAGTGATGAACCTCGTTGTTAGTTTTGAAATAGTTCATAAATATTTCAGGTAGATTTTTTAAGTTGAAATATCGAAACATGAATAAACTTATTAAAAAATCGTTGACTTGATAAATATTTAGTATTTTTAAGTTTTTAAAAATTGTTTCACAATGTTCAGAGTATGACTTGAATGTCATTAATCGGATAATTTTCTTTTGTATGTTCATTAGTTTCTGTATTCTCGTTTTATAGGTGCTACCCCAAATTAAATTGCCATAAATTAGATATGGATAGACTAATGCATAATAAATTAACTTCAAAGCATTTAAGTTGGTAAAGTGACGTATTCTAGAAATGATGCTCGAGGCTTTCATTATTTTCTTAGGAATTAAGTCAATATGATCCTTCCATGTTAGGCACTCATCAATAACAACACCTAGGAATGTTGTACTTTTAACCTGCTTAATTTTTTCGTTGTTTATAAATATTGTTATATTATATCTTTGTTTCCTCTTGGATGACCTAAATAACATAAATTTAGTTTTTTTAGTGTTTAAAGACAATATATTTGTATTTAACCAGTCAGATATTTTATTTATTTCAGTTTGCATAATTTCATTCAATTTTTTAAGACAAGTATGACTATAAAATATATTTGTGTCATCTGCAAAAAGGATAATTGAAACTATTCTACTGCAATTTTGTATATCATTAATATACAGCCAAAATAGTATTGGTCCGAGTATTGATCTTTGAGGCACTCCACTTGTAATTATCATTTCATCAGATTTTATTGTATTGTACTTGACAGTTTGTTTTCTATTCTCTAAGTAGTATTTAAACCATTTTAAACAGATTCCTCTTATTCCATAATGCTCCAGTTTTTCAATCAGAATCCTGTGATTAATTGTATCGAATGCTTTTGATAGGTCAAGGAAGATACCGAGTGTATATTGTCCTTGCTCTATTCCTTTTGTAATTATATCCACAAGTTCAATAATGGCAAATTCTGTCGATCTATTTTTCCTGAATCCATATTGGTGTTTTGATAAAATTTGATTTTTATCAATGAAGTTAAATAACCTGTTGTACATGAGTTTTTCAAGTAATTTAGAAAAGCAAGAGATAACTGAAATTGGTCTGTAATTTTCAAATTTATTATTTTCATTTGCTTTGAAGATTGGTGTTACTATTGCAAGCTTCAATTTTTCAGGAATAATCCCATTCTCGAATTTTAAATTAAATATGTGTGTTAAGTACTTAAATATACACAGCGCGCGTATATTAATATAGTTTGGCCCACCGCACACTTTCGTTGAGTGCCGATGTTTATTGTTTAAATTAAGACTCAACTCTCCAAGATGTTGTTGTTAGAATTCCGAAATGTAATACGATCCGATATGAAGTCTGCGCTCATGTCGAATATTATTTCACTCAATGTAGACATAATAAAAGTGCAACAGTGATGTATTTATACGTGATTCTTTTCACGTTTAACTATATTATTGTACTTATCCTGTCTCTGTTTCAACATATCATTTACGAACAATTGAAAATACTTTATTAGTCAATTGTATATTGATGTGTTTTATAGCTAATATCTTGTTTCACGGCAGGGGTATTGGCTTTATATAGGTCAGTGGGCAGGAGTCTCTATTAACGCGACGTGATGTTTCGATTTTCATTGAACGAAAAATTTGATCCTAGTTAAAATTTTCCAAATATTTAGAAGCATTATAACATTTTGAGTTATTTGGTCTACATACCTTTCAAAATTTGCTCTAATTGGCTGTTTTATTTACTTTCAAAAACTAAAAAATCGCGTCGCGTTGTCGATTCGCGTCCGGTGTGTCTGGACCTTAAGACACAGTTACTGTGGATTTTACTGCAATGGATTTGTTAAGTGTGCAACTAAGTATCGCCCTGCAATTAGAATTGTAAATATTTTAATCCGGAATAACCGTTTTAGCGCAAATTACTGGTATATCAATGACCTGTTTATGCACACATATATTATTTTCTGATTATGTTCTAGACTAGCTAGTGCTTGGCGGCCATTCACTTCTTAGAGCTGTCAATTGACTACTGGGTAGGATGGGGCAACAATTTATTGCTATTCGTAGATTCGTGTACGCGTAGCGTACCTATTTTTACTCGTTCTCGCAGAGAACGAGAAATCTGATTGGTTCAAAATGAAAAATATGCTAATTTTTGCTAAAATAATCAGTGATTGATAGTTTGATTACGAACAAACACGGCAGATGCATTTGGGAGGTGTTTCTTGAGTTTTGCATTCAAAAGAGCTTAAAGGCCACGATTTGCATTTAAGGATAAACAAAAAAGATGTTCACGAACTTTAATTTGTTCATAAAGCTCTAGAGATAGTGGCTGTGTAGCCCACGGTGTAGACGCCAGCAAAAACACGTTTCGTGAAGGGTCTACGAATAAACGAAGAAAAGCTTGCCCGGCCTACGTGTTTCTGCTGGGGTCTACACCGTAAGCTAGTGACCGTGGTGTCTTCGTTGGATTGCTTTCTGTTAGCCGCGTCTCTTTCACGAGCGTGTTCGTTTTCATCGACGACAAATAGTTTTTTCTTGATGATTTTGTAGCTAATAATTTTGTGCTAACGAACAGCCGACTTGCTCTCTCTTGAGTGACGGCTTCTGACACCTTTTTCTTCCCTGCATCGCTGGACGTTTTGACATTTACATTACGGTTGACCGCTGTCAAAACTAATTTGTGCGAGTCCACGAGATTCCGTAGCTTTCTCCACACGGACTTCAATCTACTTGTGACGACGATCGGACGACGGAGACTGCTGTAGTGCTATTCCCACAGACTTCAATTTTCCTTAGCCGACCTCCGTATATTATTTCGTTTTGAAATTTGCAAACGTAAAGCAATCTATATTATTTCATTTTGACAAGTAAATCTGCAAACGTAAACAATCTGTGTGATTGGCCAATTTTGACATCGATCTGCTAAAAGTGGGCGTAGCCTGTAGGCTAAGTGGGCGGGAATGGCAAAACAGTAGATCTCGTGCAGGCTCTTCTTCCCTGAGAGCCGTTAAGGCTAGTTTCCACACTGGAAAATTATCCATGGTTTGGAACGGATAAGAAAATTTTTCTTTGTGTTGAAGTCATTTGTTCCAACCCAGAGCACACAAGACAAAGAAAAATTTTCTTGTCTGTTACAATCCACGGATAATTTTCCTGAGTGGAAACTAGCCTTTACGCAGGCATACATGTCCAATATCACGATGGGCCACGGATGGTGAACATAGTTCACGATCCGTAACACATGGTGAAAGTGTGAAACAATCACGATGCAACACAGATCGTGAATATACTTCACGATTCGTAACACATGGTCAAACAATCACTATGTGACACAGATCGTAAATGTACCTCACGATCCGTAACACGCGTGTTTACCTCCAACAGTGCAACAAACACTAATCATGCAATTGATGCCCTGGCCACTAAATCCGTACGATCCGTGCACATCGTGCGTATGGTGAAAATAAACAGATATTTCCATTCTTATTACCTCACATACGTTTACATTTTCATATATCAATGTGTTTTGTTATTACAATAACTCATATATGTTTACATCTTCATATATGAATGCGTATGCTTCGTTCTCTTATTACTAATAATAGCAGTCAATGAAAGATTGACATATTAAGAATTTAAAATGTATAATTTACACGACTCATGAGGTAATAATATTACCTCATGAGTCATGTATATTAAACATTTTAAATTCTTAATATATCAATGCATGTGTATGCCTCTTTCATTCTTATTACTGCACATACGTTTACATTTTCACATATCAATGTGTTTTGTTATTACAATAGCTCATATATATGTTTACTGACATCTTCATATATGATTGCCATGCTTCGTTCTCCAAAAGTCCGCGAAAAAGGAACCAACCAAGATTCAACAACCAGTGGAAAGAGGAGACAATCTTGTACAATATATGAAGTTTTTAAAAAATCCTATAGAATAGCAGCTGAGAAATTTATAGTTTAAAATGCTATTCTTTACAGTGCGTGCGCGCTTAATTAGTATTCTCTTACAGATAATACCGAACAGTTTGGGGCCGAATTTCGATTGTTTACAGACCGGAGCCACACAAGATTCAATAACCAGTGGAAAGAGGAGATAATTTTGTACAAGAAATGGAAGTTTTAAAAAATCCTATGGAATAGCAGCTGAGAAATTAATAGTTTAAAATGCTATTCTTGACAGTGCGTGCGAGATCCTGGGTACGAGGTTGCGTGCGCGCTTAATTAGTATTCTCTTACAGATAATACAGTACAGTTTGGTGCCGAATTTCGATTGTTTATAGGCCGGAGCTGTAATATATGCTCATATATAGTAGCTATATACATACATCAATTAGGTTGATTGACAGTTCACATCATAATCACTAGCACATGTAATTGTAATAGAAACCTCAAGGACTCGCTAGAACACCTAGACATAATCAGACGTGTATCTTCTATAAGCACATAGAAGTATTACATGGTGTCAGGAGTGGGATGCCATAAAAAGCAGTAAACATGGCATCAGGAAACCTTCAATGGGCAGCGCCTAAACCTTTGAAATTAGACGGGAACGTCAGTGAAAACTTTCGCAAGTTTGAGGAGCACTGGACGCTCTTCGAGAAGACTGAGCTGAAAGGACGGTCTGAAGACGAAAGATGCTCATACTTTCTTCTATGCATTGGAGAGAAAGGCCGAGAAGTTCACAAGACCTTGACGTTCGCAACGCCAGAAACATAGACAAACCAAGAGGGGGCAACAACGTGGAAAAGAACAACAAACGAGCTAAAATCAGCGTTTAAAACCTACTGTAACCCGAGAAAGAACATTACGTTCGAACGACACAAATTCAACATACGGAATCAAGACGAAAACGAAAGCATCGACCAGTATGTGACTGTTTTGCGCACTCTCGCAGCAACATGTGAATTTGAGACACTTCACGATCGGCTAATTCGTGACCGGATAGTTTGTGTAATTCGTAACCAAAGTATTAAAGAACGTCTACTTCGTGAATCCGAGTTAACTCTGCAGAAAACCTTGGATATATGCCGAGCATCCGAAGTATTTCGCAAGCAAGTGAAGTCGCTAAGCGATCAGAGTTCCGTCAATGTCGACGCATTGGGGAAAGACCAGCGAAAACACAATTACCAACAACCACTGCAGAAAGAAACAACATCCAAATCCCAAAAGCGCCAAACCTACCTCAACTGAAGACAAGCCGTTATGGCAGACGGATAAACCAGAATCCGAACTACAAGACGTGAACATATCGAGCATGATTGCCATATTAATCCCAATAAGACGAAATTATTAATTCCAATAAGACGAAATTACTTGTGTTCGCAACTCGTTATATGTTGAAACAGATACCGGCAGATTTCCATATTTTACTATTGGGGAAAAAACTGTTTCCTGTGACCTCAGCCACTGATCTAGGCGTGACACTGGATAGTGGTTTGACGTACGATGAACACGTCACAAAACTGGTTTCCTCTTGTGTCGGTAGCCTGTGTCAATTTAATAGAGCAAGGCACCTTTTTGATATGAAGACGTTAATTCTTTAATAAACGCGTTGGTTTTTAGTAAACTCTATTACTGTTCAACCATATGGTCTAATTCATCGAAGAAAAACATTGCAAAATTGCAAAAAGTTCAGAACTTCGCAGCACGTATTGTCACGGGCACAAAAAAATTCGACCATATCACTCCATCTTTAAAACAGCTTAACTGGTTACCAGTCAATTATATGTTGCGATTCCGAGATACAGTAATGGCTTATAAGTGTGTTAATGGTATGGCCCCATCATATTTATGTCGTATGTTCCAAACAAGATCACAATTACACAATTTGAACACAAGATCTTGCGAATTATTGGAAATACCTTTATATAGAACAGCGACCGGACAACGTTCTTTTCGCTACCGAGCTTCTTGTTTATGGAACAGTTTGCCAGAATGGCTAAAAGACCATAATCTTAATTTGGAACGTTTTAAAAGCGGGCTACGAAGTTATTTGGTTCAACAATTTGTCGATGAATAGAACTGAATTACATCTTTTACTGACTAAATTTTAAATTAAATAGTATTAATAAGTATTTTACCTTAAATATAACTAGCTTGATATTATATATTTTGGTGTTAATAGTATATTATATAGTTTTTAGAATATAATTTAATTAAGTAATTACTTTTTATAACTTCTGTATTGAACACTGAAAAACCCTTCTGGGAGTGTTTAACATTAATAATAATAATAATAATATTGTTTGAATACGTTTACTTAAATATTGAATCGAACACGTAATCCAAACATAGACTTGATTTCTTAAATAATTCATTTTACGTTATATATATTTTGGTAATAATTACTTTTAATTTAGAAAAAGGGGGATGTAATATATGCTCATATATAGTAGCTATATACATACATCAATTAGGTTGATTGACAGTTCACATCATAATCACTAGCACATGTAATTGTAATAGAAACCTCAAGGACTCGCTAGAACACCTAGACATAATCAGACGTGTATCTTTTACTTATGAATAAATCTTCTATAAGCACATAGAAGTATTACAGGAGCCACACAATATTCAATAACCAGTAGAAAGAGGAGATAAATTTGTACAAGATATGAAAGTTTTAAAAAATGCTATAGAATAGGAGCGGAGAAATTTATAGTTTAAAATTCTTGATAAATTGTATTTAATATTGGCTTACTGCATTTTTAAACCACACACCCACTATGGAGGATACTGGAATTTCCAGGGCCCCCTTCCTAAAATTCAACAAAAAAAGCAGGAATTTCCAAGGGAGGGTCTAAATTTTAAAGAAAATCTGTGGAAATTCCACGGGGTAGGTTAAAAAAACAACATGGAAATTCCAAGGGATGGTTACCTATTAAACAAAAAATGTGGAAATTCCAGAGACTAGGTCAAAACCATTGGTGGAATTTCCAAGGGATGAGTAGAAATTCGTCAAAAATCTGTGGAAATTCCATGGGGTAGGCTGGAAATTTGTAAAAAATCGCGGAATTCATCAACATCTGTGGAATTCCAGGGGAGGGGGTCCAAAAAATGGATGTCCTCCATAGGGTGGGGGGTGGGGGTGTGGATTAAAAATGCAATAAGCCATTTTATATTGGCAGTGTGAATAGCTGTTAGGAAAGTATCGTTTTGGAGTGCTTTTAGATGTGTTTGTCGGTTTGTGTGCGGATAACCATGAAGGTACTAGTTAGCTAATGTGACCTACATGGTTTGTTTCTCACAAATTGATTTGGGAGAGAAGAATAGCTGTATTATTTATCATTTTGACTTTTGAGTGATTGAAATTAGTTAACTTACACGACATCGAATATCATGTTGAATGTCATGTTGAATCTCATGCGTACTTCATAATGGTTATTTATAGCTGGTTCGACGTTCAGTGTGGAATAAAACTTTTTTGTTTTGCTATTCACCTTTAAAATATAAAGCTATTCAGACAAAATATATTCATCATGATCCCATCGGAAATATGGCTAGTCTGCGCACAGACTTGCCGTAAGATATGGAGTACTCAAGATATGGCAATATGGTTTAATAATCGCATGATCGGCAAATACTTTGATCCGAGTTTGATTTGTCAGTTTGATATCCATTCTTCACAAACCAAGGAAAACAACCAATTCACCATGCGCACCATCCGCACGGATCGTCAGTGTTTTGGGGTCTACCCTGTCGCACCATGTGCATCATTCACGGATCGTGAAACCACATTCACCATCCGTCAACCAATTCACCATGCGCACCATCCGCACGGATCGTTAGTGTTTTGGGGTCTACCCTGTGGCACCATGTGCATCATTCACGGATCGTGAAACCACATTCACCATCCGTCAACCAATTCACTATGCGCACCATCCGCACGCATCGTTAGCAGACCTTCCAACTCTCACGGTTTGACCGTGAGACTCACGGTTTAAGGTCTCATCCATAGATATCTTATATACACTAGATAGTGCATCTAATTATTATGCAATTCAAAAATTGAAGCCGTGATTGCAGTCTCAGGTCGTTCCCATGAAATAAGAAGATTCGTATGTTTTTTATTTCTTAAACAGGGAACTTAAACATTAAGTTAACCCTATTCCAAATACATTTTTAAACTATTCACTTTTTAAGCGTTTATTAGCAAGTGGGAACGACCAACATGGCCGCCATCTATTCAAATGGGGGTAACCGCTGGAATATTCTTGGCTTCAATTTTACTAAAAGAGATGCGCTATCTAGTGTATGTAAGATATCTATGGTCTCATCTCACGGTCTCACGGTTTAACCTCTAAATCTCACGGTTTTTCACAATACTGAATAAGTCAATAAAATGGCAATCTCAATAAAAAACAACCTAAAATGAAATCAAATTTATGTGTTCAGTTCATTTCAGTTCGATCAACTTGACTTATAAATTTTACGTATAATAGTCTATAGATAATAATAAAACTTTTGTTGCTCGTACTAAATACGCGTTATCTAGCGCATTGATAATTGAGTGTCCACGCGTTTGTTCGCGCACGACTGTGTGATAGCATGCCACGTGTTCAAGATGGCGGAACGAAACAATGACAGCAGTGATGCGGAAAGTGAGCAGTTTGACGTAGAAGATACTGCTGTTCCTACCATCTAAGGAACTTGTCTGTCTTGTTACAGTTTGTTGTATTTAATATAGTATATGGTTGTTTGTTAATCAGTCGACGGTGACAGTTACAGTGTAGATAATTTCCTGACATTGATTGCATTCGTTTAGCTATATTTAGCATCTGTTTAGACTTAGTTTTAGCTAAAGAAACACTTACTATGACAGTTTAAATCTTTCTAATATTTGTTATTGTTGACGTTTCTTCGTTTTCGAAAAATTTGAAAATCTCAAGGTTTGGGACCCAAATCTCAAGGTTTCTCCAAGGAAATTATTGGGATCTCAAGGTTTGGGTGTTTCAGAGGTTGGAAGGTCTGCGTTAGTGTTTTGGGGTCTAGCCTGTGGCACCATGTGCATCATTCACGGATCGTGAAACCACATTCACCATCCGTCAACCAATTCACCATGCGCACCATCTGCACGGATCGTTAGTGTTTTGGGGTCTACCCTGTGGCACCATGCGCATGATTCACGGATCGTGAAACCACTTTCACCATCCGTCAACCAATTCACCATGCGCACCATCTGCACGGATCGTCAGTGTTTTGGGGTCTACCCTGTGGCACCATGCGCATCATTCACGGATCGTGAAACCACATTCACCATCCGTCAACCAATTCACCATGTGCACATATCGTCCATATGGTTTACGGATCGTGAAACCACTTCACCATCAGTGAACCAATTCACCATCTGCACAATGTAGTTACCAAATCCACGATCCATGTCGTATCGTGGTATTGGACCATACTCCGATCCGGTGCTTATTTTCCGGAGTGGAAATTAGCATATTTTGTTAAGCCCTTGATGCTTAGTGCATAACCATAACCTTTAATAAACAATCGAATTATGACTATCACTTCCTTTTTGTAGAGCTGAAAGTAAAACCAGTGAACGTGAACAATTCAAGTAAGTACTTTCTATTCATGAGTTTGAAAATTTAAATAGAAAGTGAAAGTTAAGGAGAAAACGCATGTTAGAAGATTTGACTAAATTGCAGAATACCCGTTCACTTTTGAAGGTCTCACTTGATATCATGATACGATGATACCAAGTGAAAATGATTACGTAATAACTATATAACCGCACTATTATAAAAGCCTGGGTAAGCTATATTTTTGCGTGATACGACCATACGAACATGATTACTTAATAAGCAAGCCGCATTATAATAAAAATCATAAACTAAACAGCGTATACTTCTTTCTTTAATAATATAAAATTTAATAATATAATTGCCTCGTTCTTTGAAAATACCAACGTATCTAATTTAATTTTTCACAGACATATTTATCAATTCTTCGTATCATCGTATCACGCAAAAATATAGGTTACCCAGCCTTTTATAATAGTGCAGTTATATACTTATTACGTAATCATTTTCACTTCGCATCATCGTATCATGATAACAAGTGTGGTCTTCAAAAGTGGACGGGTATTCTGCAATCGCTAAAACGGACACAGTCACGTTTTATCACATAACCAATTTATAAGCTTTTAACAGTTAAAAAAAATGCTGTTTTTGCTTCGGCAAGACAGGTTTTGTATTCTTGCGCGCGCTGTCATAATAAATAATTGGATTGTAGATATTCAATTTTGGGGCTGCTTATAATTATATGTGTGGCCATTGCAGGTCGCAAAACCAGGCTGATCTCTGTCAGCCAAATATATTTTCTTGTAATGCACATAATTAATAGAAGTTTAGACCCGGTCAATTCATGCAGAATCTTTTATGTATATCCTATTTATACATATTTGTGTGTGTATATTTTCTAGTACAGTCTTGAAGTTGCAATAAAGCATGGAACAAATAAGTCAGCAACAGATTATGCAGATATAGCAATCATTTATACTATGCAAATGTTCATGGTTTTGTTGGCCGTCTTGACATTTCATATACATGGGGTGATAAATCACAATAATTCCCATATACAGCAAATTTCACAATTTAAATTAAATTAAATTAAATTAAATTAGATTAGATTAGGTTAGGTTAGGTTAGGTTAGATTAGGTTAGGTTAGGTTAGATTAGATTAGATTAGACTTGACGTCAACGCTTGCAACCGTTGCATGCTCATTGCTCACATGTAAGGTTGCGAAGCCATAGAGATTATAAATAACACGATTACAAGTGTTATTTATAATCTCTATGGCGCAAGCATATAAATTGCGTGTCCGACATTTAATTAGAATTACAATAATTAGATTAATTAGGACTGAAATTACAGAAGTATGTGTTTATTTGCGCTACAAAGTCAAAAATATTCAGCAGTTCGTATTTGCCATTCAAATCTGGTTTAAGTTGCTGGATAAACAAAACTTCCGTAATATTTCGCTCCAAAGATCCCTTTGTTGCGCCGTGCGAGGGTACTAATTCCGCCCGGGTATTTACCCCTGGGGAAAGGAAAGCATTAGCGAAGTATAAAGTTCATCAATGATCGCGGGCGTTGGTTGCCATGCGTGCTTCGGTGTTTGGTTGGTGGTCATCCTCACTGATCTCATAATATAGTGGACTGTCATGAATATAGCCAACACTGATTGGTCCAATTTAAAACTTGCATTATAACGACTGCATGACGACAGCGAAATAGCAAAAATGTCTTGATTTGATGATCTCTTGCAAATATATTTCATTTTTGCGATATTTTGTAAGTTTCAAAAGCTTTTTGAGAAGAAAAAGGCGAAAGAATAAGCTAAAAGAAGCGAGCAAAGGCGCCGACGTTAACGAAGATCTCGACCTTATGACAAAGAATGCAAGAATGCCAAAAATTCCAAATTTGCAGAACCTCATCCGCTCCAAAGTCTCAATTGAGTTGTGATCTTTACAGGGCATGCATCTTATATCAGCGAGACAAGTTGACCATTAGTGGTCCAATTTCAATTTATAATAGCTTTATTGGCATGACCTTAAATAACAGGTATTGCTAAAGCATATTAATAAACTAAATACGAACAGTCTAAATATATAGTAATTACCGCTCTGCAGCAAACCCGATTGCGAAATGGCTTTATAGAAAACACCATCTTGGTCAAAAACCAAAACTCTCGGTTAAAATATTAATAAAAAAAACCAAAGGGATCTTTGGAGCGAAAAATTGCTGAACCTTTGTTTATCCAGCAACTTAAACCGGATTTGAATGGCAAATACGAACAGCTGAATATTTTGGACTTTGTAGTGTAAATAAAAACAGACCATAGTAACTATTGCAGTGTTGATCTAATTATGGTAATATTTTCATAGGTCTCCCGAAAAGGTCGTTTATTTTTCAAAAAAATCCATACAATTTGCTTTCAAATGCAATGCTTTGACATTCAATGCTTCAATCACAGTTTAATGATATTTAATATAATTTTAAAAACTGTGCTTCAATGTACAGTAAAACCTCTATAATTTGTATTACATGAAGTACGTGTAACATCAGGATAGCGTTGCGTCATTATGTAATATATATCCCCAAGGTTGGCAAGTAAATACAAATTTAAAACTGTATACACAAACTTAATGACGAAAAAACTCGTACATAAACATAGAAATTCATTTAAAAAACTAACTCACTATGGTAAGACATAACTTTAATACTTCTACATTGTGTTTTTTTGTTCTCTTATCACTTTAAAACGAGTTAATTTTGTGCAAATTTCGAGGAAATTTCATCAAATTCGTAACTCAATTTGATCAAAACTATGCGGGATGATGGCTCCCGGCGTTACGTCACAAAATAAAGCTCCGTGATTCGCTGGGAAATTTCATCCAGCCAATCAAAGAGTTTTTTTGAAATTTTAAACATTTTCAGCAAATCAGAGAGCCTTATTTTGTAACGTAACGCCGGGAGCAGTCATCCCGCATAGTTTTGACCAAATTGAGCCATTTTCCTCGAAATTTTCACAAAATTAACTCGTTTTAAAGTGATGAGAGAATAAAAAAATACAATGTAGAAGTATTAAGGTGGCTCCCTACAGTTAGTACAGTTTAAATACGATTTACATAGATCAGACTTCATCCTCGCGACCTGCGCGTGGAATCGTCCTGTTTATTACCGAAATCAGTAGAGTGTCTTTTCTGGAAGTTGAAAAGACAGTCGAAAGCCAGTAGAAACGTTCATGTTTTATGACGTCACGGTGAAGGAATGCAGCGTGGAACTTGTAAGTTATTTTACTTATTAGTAAACTTTAAACGGTTTAAAAAAGACACAACACGCTATATGAATATCTTAAACCTGTCTTCGCAGACGTCCGCCTTTATTACCAGCGAATCAAAATTCACCATCGTTTGATCCGCTTATCCGTTCAAGACCTCAAGCTCGCGCGAAATTGTAGAATGATATTAAACGTAAGGTATTTTGAAGATGTTATCAAATTTTAAACAAAATCTCTTTAGTTTTCGTGTGTAAATGCCAAAGTTGATTCATTTGCAACAGACCCGTATAAGTATGGTTCGATTTCGGTTTTCCTCCGGTTTTTTCGGTTTTCCGGTCTTTCTCCAAAAGTAACATCGAGTAATTCGGTTTTCAAAAAACATCGGTTTTACCGCCTCACCCTAGAACTTCTCCCTTTGCTCAAAAGCTTGTTCTGTGTTTGGCGAGCCATTGGCAATTTGTCAAACTAAATAAAGTTTACTAATAAGTAAAATAACTTACAAGTTCCACGCTGCATTCCTTCACCGTGACGTCATAAAACATGAACGTTTCTACTGGCTTTCGACTGTCTTTTCAACTTCCGGAAAAGACACTCTACTGATTTCGGTAATACTGTTCGGCAAAAATATTGAAACAAGCCGCGGGAAGTTTTTTGGCGTTTTTATCTACAAAGAAAGCTCCAGTTTTTCATTATAATCCTAATTTTTTTGTGAATTCGAACAGTACGTATGTTATTAACTAGTTTAGCCAATCTTTTAGTGTGTTTTTACGTATTTACGTTCAGTATTGTCTTTCATATTGCTCAAAATTTTCATCTTGTTGTGTTGCGAACTGTCAAACTGAAATGATACTGTCTTCTATAACTCTTGAACAGTAGTGAACTGTCGCCGAAACTTATGTAAGTTCTGTCAATCAATTCAATTCAATTCACAGGTATCGTTTTATCTGCTAAATCAAATAAAACAGTTATGAGTTGTTTTATATGAAAAGTTAAACTTGTAGTTCGATGTTTTGAAAAGTTTTCACACCGATTTTAACAACAAAAACAAATGTAAACTAACACTGGATTTAATACAATGCGAATAATAGTGTTTTTTTTATTAGTATTTTCAAGATTAATATTTTATTTTCATGCCAAACAAGTCAGAAATATCTGTTTTCGTATGTATTGTAAGCCAAAAAGTTGAAATCACTATACATCACACGCTACAATTTACACGCATGCGCAGATCGTGCTCATGTCGAGTCGATTTTTTTCAGTGCTGGCCACGCCGATTTTAGCGATGATATTCTCGTGTTTTCTTCGGTGAAATTTTTTTAAACTTTGTATTTTTGTTATACAAGACGAGTGGTACAACATATCCAAATTCTAAGAAATTCTACACATAACTTTTTCTGTATTCGTCATTCACGAATATCTCGAAAACTTATTTGTAAATTCCCTTCAAATTTTGATATATTTTTCCTTTATGGGCCATAAATCTTCAAAACAAATTTCAGAAAAATTCACCGAAGGAGAATATAGATATTGTCAATTTATTGTGAAATTAGACAATAAAAGTGCAAAAGATTAAACATCATGGTTACCATGGCAACACGAACACTGTTTTAATTTGTTCATAAATGGACAGCACACAGCTTCTGAACTTTCCTGGAAATGATCATCGTTTATCTAATATAAGTTCGGTTCAAAGCGAACGTTACTCAAAATACCTAGAATTTTAGAGAACTGTAGGGAGCCACCTTAAAGTTATGTCTTACTATAGTGAGTTAGTTTTTTAAATGAATTTCGATGTTTATGTACGAGTTTTTTCGTCATTAAGTTTGTGTATACAGTTTTAAATTTGTATTTAGTTGCCAATCTTGGGGGGATATATTACATAATGACGCAACGCTATTGTGATGTTACACGTACTTCATGTAATACAAATTATAGAGGTTTTTTCTGTACATTGAAGCATTGCATGTCAAACAAAGCATTGCATTTTAAAGCAAATTGTATGGATTTTTTTGAAATATAAAAGACCTTTTCGGGAGACCTATGATATTTTTCTCCGACTTGCAATTTATATGTCTTATATGCATGCTTGCGCAACCTTGCACGCGAGCATGCAACGGTTGCAAGCGTTGACGTTTATTGTAGTTTTAACGTTTTTAGATCGCAGATTGTAGTTTTTTACCTGATGATGGAGTAAACGTCGTATTGAATTAAATAAAAAATTTAGCCTTGTTGTTGGTCATTATAAAAAGGCAAAAAGAATCTATTATTAAAATGAGGCTAAGGGAGTAAGAGATCGTTCGATAAATATACTGAGACATTTATTTATAAATTTATAAAATTACATTACATTTATAAAAACTCACCTGGTGGAAAACGGCCTTTAGCCTATAATGCCAGGAATACCACCTCCACGTTTGTTCATGCAAAATGAGAATTAAATTATAGTGTATACATTGATCTGCAACATCTTAATCTTAACCAATCATTGCATATCTTGATAATTACCAGTGACAGTGTAGTTTCGGTTTGTTGTTTGCGCATGAACTTGACGAACAAAACCATCGAACGTCTTTGACATAACACACGAGTGTTTGTGAATACGCTATAGCTATAATTACGCTCTCTCATCTCTCTGACACACCCGGACGTTTATACCAAAATTAATACCCTCCCCACTGGGTTACATTCGAAACGGCATTAAATTAGCGTGTCAATGGATCAGGAAATATAGCTGTCGTTTTTTTCTAGGCATAACGAAATACGCATTAATTTGTGAACATGGACTTGTAACGATAAGATGCCCTTTTGGACTTGTTATAAATATTACCACAGCGTTTTGGGGAGTACTAGAAAGACATCATTGCTCCAGTCTACAAAGTTTTAATGGTTGTGGTGCAAAGGAAATTCCAACTACAACATCTTCTTTGAAGAATTATTGTGATCATAGAAGAGCGTGCGATCTCAGTGCTTCGCCATTTATGGCAGATTTATTAAAATTAACTGATCCTTGTCCCAGAATAAGAAAGTACTTGGAAGTCAACTACTCCTGTGTAATGCGTAAGTACCAGACATATATTTCGACACTATTTAACTCGGTTGTTTAGGTTGAGCCAATTAATTTGTTTTCAAGACACTTGGCATTGGTTTATTTTCTTGCTTAATATAATTTTAGAGATTATTTTGAGATTTGGTGTTTAATACACGCGGGCTCGTATCCGTGATACGAGCCCGTGTGCATTAAACACGAAATCTCAAAATAATAAACAATTTGGAATTTATATACTCTGAGCTGTTATTTTGCAAAGGGCTCTTTAAGTATGTTTAAGTATTAAAGATAAAGAATAAATAGAGTGCGAGCGGTCCCTCCTTTCCGCGAATTTAGATTTCCGGGCATGCGAAAGGAAAGAAGGGACCCCGACAACACATCAATAAGCGAAATGCGCGTTGCCCACATAACGCAAAATTCCCATTGGTCGAAATCGATACGCCTGTCAATCAGTAATTATGCTATAAATAATTTCCATACGGAATGTTGATTTTATACAGGGTGTATCAAAATAAAGGCAATCGAACGTCAGCGCGGTATTGTATCTGAATTACTCTGCGTATGAACGAGATTTTTTCGTCTTCGGAAAGATCAGGCTGGTAGCGATTTTAGCTGTTGAATGATATGTTCCTCTTGCCAAATGGATAAAAAATGAGCAAATACGAATCCGATAAAAAATGTTAGTCAGAATCGCATATTTTCACCGCTGAGAGTTGGATCTAAGACCATTGAAAATTAACCCCCCTCGGTACTTATTCAGTTGATGAATTTCACTTAACTGAATAAACTACACACATATTTATGATTATTATTAAGTATGCATAAATATTAGCTAAGCTGCGACAAGTTCGTGGTTAATTGCTTTTTTTTTTGTTATGCACTGCTTTAATTAGGCAGTGGCACAAATAGAAAATATGCTGTTCTGACTAACATTTTTTATCGGACTCGTACTTGCTTATTTTTCTCCAATGGCATGAAAAACATGTCGTTCAACAGCTAAATGTTCTAAAAGCCTGATCTTTCCGATTATGAAAAAATGTGGTCTTACGCAGAGTAATTCACGTACAATAGCGTGCTGAAGTTCGATTACCTTTTTATACATCTGTAAAGAAACATGACATTTGGGATGGACCAATAGATATCCTGGGGGGGGGGGGATTATCCCTGCAATTATCCCATTATCTCTTTGAGTTCTAAGCTTTGTCGGAGTAGAAGCTGCGCAGGAATTTTTTTGAAACGGTTTTACCTACCTATTTCTCTCTCTACTGATACAGAAAAAATGGCGGCAATGTAGCGAAGCAATTATGTTGGTTATTGGCACAAAATTTCCCCATTGAGCAATCGTATGAAAGTTTAATACATTACAATTATTAAAATCTATCATATAGTGACATGGAAGGTGTCAGTTCATAGGTGTCAAGCAGAAATACAAGAAATACTTTCTTGTGTGAAAATTAGTTAATTCCAAAACAGTGAATGTATTTTTTCATTCAATCTCATATTTAAAAAAACAACTTCTGGTGCACCCATATTACAATATTAGTATGTTTAATTAATATTAATGATAGTGTGCACATATGCAGACCCCGAGACCCGTAACTAAGATTTTAGATTTACTGAGCAATTTTAACAAAATATCAGTGATCATATACAATAATTAAACAGTGACACAATGACTATATAATTTCATAGTCTTCCTGCATTCTGGGAGCAGTTTTAAGAAAAAAATCGATCTCATAAACAGTGACACAATGACTATAGAATTTCATAGTCTTCCTTCATTCTGGGAGCAGTTTTAAGAAAAAAATCAATCCCATAAACAGTGACACAATGACTATATATAATTTCATAGTCTTCCTGCATTCTGGGAGCAGTTTTCAAAAAAAATCAATCTCATAAGTGACACAATGACTATAATTTTATAGTGTGTCTCACAATTGTACTACAATTAATATCCAATCATAAGAATTCGAGTACTCTTGGTTCAACACGATCAGGTGCATGCATGTATAATAAAAAAAAAACATGTTTGTGGTAATAATATTACATTTGGGACACTAATTCGCACTTTTACTAGCCTAGTCTTCTACCCTTCATCAGAAATTGAATAAATTTCATTCAGGATCTGTTTTCTCCAACAAGATTCTGTTTTGAATTTTTTTACAAAAAATCTTACCGAGTTGACTGACTCGGTTGACTCTTAGCCGCGTTTCGGGCCTGATATGCTCTATATATAAACTAATTAGTTTCAATCTATAATGTTATTGATGTTATTAAATGTTTTACAGCATGTACACATGCACTGTACGTACATCAAGTACATGTATCACAAGTACTGCATGTAAAGTTATAAATATCTTAAAATGAGCCATATTAGCTATTAAACTGCCCGCGCTCAGTAAGTTTTACCTGGATTTCTCATGAAGTTGCACGAATTTGTTTTCTTTCCCAAAGTGCTTGCAGGAATTTTATTTTCTAGTCCAACTGCTTGCATGATTTTTTTTTGGATCTGCCATCCCCCCTCCCAGGATATCTAATGCTCCACCCCTTATTAACGGTTCCTATTGGATAGATCCCCGAGCCGACGGCGCGAAGCGCCGTGCGAGGGTACTAATTCCCCCCTTGGCTATTTACACCCGGGGAAACGAAAGCATTAGCGAAGTCTATAAAAGTTCATCAATGAGCGCTGGTTTGAGTGACCAACGGTGTTGGGGTGTTGGGCGGGTGGTCATCCTCACTGATCTCAAAAATATGGTGGACTGTCATGAATAGCGGGCACTGATTGGTTAACTTTAAAGTTTGCATTATAACGACTGCATGACGACAGCGAAATAGCAAACATTTCTTAATTTTCTTGATTTGATGATTGATAAATTTCTTGCAAATATATATTTCATTTTTGCTCGCATTTTTGCAAGATTTTGTAAATTTGAAAAGCTTTCTCAGAAAGAAAGTGCGAAAGAATCGGCTAAAAGAAGAAAGCCGACGTTAACGAAGGTAAGTTTGTTTTAAATATTCATTTTATACTTGCTTTAAAACCCGACGGCCTTTGCCCCTTTGCGTATATGAAACAACTAAACAAGACAGCATATAATTTCAGTGTATCTTTAATATTGATTCCCTTTTTTATTATATTGAATTTTTTAAATAAAAAAGAAAGCAAAGTTATTTGCATGCGAGAATTTGAAATCATTTTATTGCAAACTCAAAGTTTACCGAAATTCGATAAAGCCATTTAATTAAAGGCAGTTCAATAGTCTCGAGTTTGGTTTTATAAAGAACACTTTAAAACGTTTTGCGAAGCGTTTGCGGTTGAATTTTACCTTAATTTGAAGCTTATATTACGAATAATATCATACCTAACATACATATGTTGGGAAAGTGATAATTTTGTAATTAAAAGTGATATTTTTTGGCGATTTTTCATTTTGTAAGCCTTGTAAAGAATATTCTTAAAAAATTGTCGTGCTACCATGACAACTACTTTAGATACTTCATGTTCGGAAAATACAATGACTTTGTCAGCAAGGCGAGGGTTTCTGCACATGGCGGATGATGTGTGTCAAAATTCAATAACACATTTGGCAATGATAACGTAACATTTTGCTACAATAATAACACATTTGGCAACGATAAAGTAACCTTTTAATTGCTACAATTTTGTGGCGGTTACAAGACATTTATTAACAATAACAAAGCATTCAATGACAAAGTATTATTTTGCAACAACATACTAGTAAACGTATCGTTTTAATATTTTCCAACAATCGTACATTTGGCAAGTACAATCCCGTGATGCAATTGGGCACTAGCTCCAAATGGGGCGAAAACGGTGCATTAGCCCGCGTGCAGGCCCAAGGGAACTGATAGTGGGCCTGCAAGCAAGGCCCGGTATTTTGTAAAACGCCCCTTTTCATAACACGCCCCATTCGCGCGTCAATTGTCAAAAAAGAACCAATGACAGCAACCCAAATATTAACAAACAAACTCGCATTAAAATGTTGCGGGGTTTTCTCTGCTTTAATATTCAAAATAGAAACAATGTGTAAATGCCTGTGTTAAAACTCCAAAAGAAACAAGCAACGCAGTCAGTAATTGCCAAATTTACAAGTGCTCATTTTCAACTAAAATCGGAACAGGCAAATTAAGACGTATTTCAACAGAAAACCAGTCTCAAACTTCAAATCGTGAGGGAAGTCGTGCGACCACATCAGCATTTATAATGTTGCTTCGCTGTCGCCATTGTTATAAATAAATTGTCTCACTTATCAGATCGTGTGTGCAATTCTTGTTGGCGGCGGAAAGTACGAAATTTATTTCAGTTATTTCATTTGGTGAGAACTCTACAAAAGAAGAGAGCGTTCAGAGTCCAGACCATTAAAATGTTGCGGGGTTTTCTCTGCTTTAATATTCAAAATAGAAACAATGTGTAAATGCCTGTGTTAAAACACAAAAAAAAAAAAACCAACGCAGTCAGTAATTGCCAAATTTACAAGTGCTCATTTTCAACTAAAATCGGAACAGGCAAATTAAGACGAATTTCAACAGAAAACCAGTCTCAAACTTCAAATCGTGAGGGAAGTCGTGCGACCACATCAGCATTTATAATGTTGCTTCGCTGTCGCCATTGTTATAAATAAATTGTCTCACTTTATCAGATCGTGTGTGCAATTCTTGTTGGCGGCGGAAAGTACGAAATTTATTTCAGTTATTTCATTTGGTGAGAACTCTACAAAAGAAGAGAGCGTTCAGAGTCCAGATCGTTTCGTTTCAAACGGCAATTTAATACCGTCTTATCTTTTGCTCTCTCAGCGAAGCCTTGTAAATCGCAAAGTATTTTGAATTGGCTTACATGCAACTGCATCTCAACATCAACCAAAAGATAATTTTCTTGAGGAACATATAACGTATCAAGTTTGTTTGAAATTAATGAAACTCAAGTAAAGGTTACTATAGTTTTATACCCCATTCGTAATATTAAAATGTTGCTATTCCAACACCTCACGACAAGCAATCCTCATTGGCATAACGGCAAAAACATTTGTTCCTTCAAGTAAACAATAAACAGTCTGTTCTTGTTCCATTTGTAATCGAAAAAAGTGATCAATTTTCGAATTTTAAGCTTATCGAGAGCCTTTGTCTATGCCTTTGTGATGAATCACTGACCTAATTATAGAATCCAACAGCAAACAGCCAATCAGAATGCCGCGTTCGTGGGCGAACGCGGAAAGTACAAAATACCGGGCCTTGCTTGCAGGCCCACTATCAAGTTCCCTTCAGCCTGCTCCCTTGGGCCTGCACGCGGGCTAACGGTGCATATAAATGGCGCGTAATTATTTTCACGATATTGGATTACATGTGCTTTTTTAAGTAAACATGGCGGAAAATGAAAGAGCTTCGGCGTCAGATGATATTCAGTCATCTCTACTACAGGCTAGATATATAATTGTACAGCTACTGGATGGTGTGGCCAATTCACCACAAAATACATCTGTGAATACTGCAGCTGGTCTTTCAAAATTTTAAATTTTGGTCTACCTGGCATTGACCTTAGGATGATTCCCAATGTTTCCGTAATTTTCATTATTCAAAATAGGACGTTGTATGACATTTACCGATATACGAGAAGTCTGGCCTGATGTATAGCAATTCGCTGTAAATTTCGGAATTTCGTGCTGTCAGATTTGCTAGGCATCGTAGGGGCGGATCCAGACTGTAGCAACTGTAGCAAATGCTACAGTCAGATTTTCGTGCAAAAATATTTTTAATACTGAATGTGTTGATAGTAAAAATTCCTTATAGAAGTTTTCCAATTTCTCTATCTCAAAAAATCAACTTCCGCAGCTTCGACCAGATGTCCGTACGTTTCTTGTGAGCTCCAAATATTAAGTTACGTTTTTAATTAATTAATAAGCGCTTATCTTAACCTGATTTTTACCCGAAACAACGCCCGCTTTTAGGGGAAATCACCTAAACTTTGTAAACATCGTTCAAAAAGCGTTCAGAAAAGTGGTCTAAATATAGCGATTTATGACGTCCAAATGCTACAGTCAACTGGGGGTCTTACGTCAAAATGCTACAGCGCGGGGGGACGAGTTACTAAATTTAGCATTTTTGCTACAGTCAGATGAAGCAAACCAATCACAGTGCTGCAATGCGCTACAGTCAGCTACAGTTGCGCAATTCGATAGGAACTTTAGAGCGATGTTATTTGGCTACATTTGTTTGCGCTTTTACCGAGCCAATTTCGGGAACTGAGTATAGCAGAAGTTCCAAACCGGATGTAGAGAGGGCGTTGTGCATGTATTGTGAAGGGATTGTGAGAGTGTGAGAAAACCAGAGATGTGACAAAATATATTATTGATATTTACTTAAAATTCAACCATTTGTGATTTGTTGTGAACACGTTTTAAGGGAGGCATAGAAATTCACAACACGTGGCACCTCAACGAACGGGATATTTGTGATTTTGTGATGTTTTAGCGTGTGTAAAAGTCGTAAACAAAGTGTTTGTATAAAAGCGACATGGCGACAGGCGAAAATACGGGAGAAACCGCGGAGATTACACTAAAACCAAAACTAATTCAACTTGGGAGAGCAAGAGATAAGTCGGATAACGTTTTAAAAGGAGGTAAGGAACATGTTATTCGAAGACATATCGAAACTTTAAAAGAATCGCTAACAGAAGTGAGCAAATGGCATAGAACTGTCGAAGCCGAGAAAATTACATCGAAGGAAGAAGTGAGCGAGATCGATCAATGGAGCAACGAAATAGAAAAGCATATAGAAGCAGCAGACCAAACAATAGGGCTTCTCGAACAGTGGTTAAACGATACACAAGTCAAACGTGAAGATCAACATCGACAAGAGCGTATGAATTTCGAGCTTAAACTTGAAGAAGCAAAAATTAAACTGAAAGCAGAACACAAGAAAGTGGAAGCACCATCGAGTGAGATATCTTCAAGCGCAAGTGGAAACATCCAAGCCAGGTTACCCAAGCTTACAATCACAAAATTTGATGGAACATATGCTGATTGGCCTCGATTTGGGGGACAATATTCTGAAACAATCGATAAATCAAGTACGCTTCCTGTTACTCAATTTTCTTATCTTAGATAATTATTATGCGAGAAAGCGAAGAAAGCAATTGAAGCTTTGCCATATACTGCCGAAGGGTATAATAGGGCCTTAGCCATTTTGAAAGACAGATTTGGCAAAGATAGTGAGGTCGTCAAAGCATATGTGAAGGAAATACTCGATCTTCCTTATACCCCGTCATCAAACCCAAAAAGAATTCTCGAATTTTACGAAAAGTTAGCATATTCTGTTCAGTCACTGGAAACCCTTAAAAAGCTGGATGCTGTAAATGGAACGGTTTCTATGACCCTTGAGAAGTTACCAAACATTCGGGGAGACTTGGTTCGCAATGACTCCAAGTGGGAAGAGTGGAATTACGTTCAACTTACTGAGGCCCTCAGACTGTGGACACGACGTAATCCAGTTGAAGCCAAGCAAGATGATTCAAACAAGAGAGAGCGGCGAAACCAGTACCATCTCCAGACACAGCAAGGGAAATCCCAGCAAAAACGAGTTTGTGTATATTGCAACTCAGAGAGCCACCGATCAACCGAATGTGATTCAATCTTGACATTAGACGAAAGAAAGAGACTGTTGGCAACGAAGAAACTGTGTTTCAACTGCACAGGGCCTTCCCATAGAGCATCAGAGTGTAGAAGTACATCAACCTGCAGGCATTGTAACAAAAGACATCATACGTCAATTTGTAATGCGCCGAAAGAGTCTAAGCCAGAAGCAGCGATGACTGCCAGAAAACAAGAAGACCAGGAGGTGATATATCCTATCGTACTTGTCGAAGTTGAAGGAATTAAAACCCATACGCTTCTCGACACTGGAGCTGGTAGTTCCTATGCCTCGACCAACCTGATCAATGCTCTAAAGAAAAGACCCAAAGAAGTGAAGACAAAGAGAATAGAAATGATGCTGACGTCATCGACAACTCGAATCGAGATATATTCGGCAAACCTCAAGTCGCTGGACCACAAATTCGACATGAATGTTGAACTATCGAAAGTAGACAAGCCAGAGCTGATGTCGGTCAAAAACCCACTGTATGCAAAGTTATTAGATAAGTATAGCCATCTTAGGGGTGCAAAGCTTGATGATCCTGACAATCGGCCAGAAATTCCAATCCATGTAGTGCTCGGCGCAAGTGATTATGCAATGATTAAAACCACAACAGCCCAAAGAGTCGGGTTACCAGGCCAACCAATTGCAGAGAAAACACTCCTTGGATGGACAATCATGTCTCCTGGAAGAGAGGAGGTAGACAGCCCAATTCTATTAACCAAATCCGCCAACACGGACTATGAACAGCTATGTGCGTTGGATGTTCTAGGTCTTGCCGACAGTAATGAGAACGACCAGCAGACAGTCTACCAGGAATTTAAGGAGCAACTACGCAGAAATGACGCAGGATGGTATGAAGCCAAATTACCTTGGAAAGGGAACCACCCCCCTCTACCCACCAATGAAACTGGGAGCAAGCGACGCCTAGATCACCTAATAAGGAAATTGGAGCAGACAGATCAGTATGAAAGGTACGACGAGATTATACGAGAACAGCTACAACTCGGGATTATCGAAGCAGCGCCAGAAAAGGCTACGGGAAAAGAGTTCTACATTCCACATAAAGGCGTGACCAGGAACGATGTAGAAAGTACCAAGTTACGCATAGTGTATGACGCGTCAGCGAGAGAAAGCAACAGCCATCCCTCTTTAAACGACTGCCTTCATCCAGGGCCCCCGCTACAAAACCACCTATGGGACGTTTTAGTAAAATCACGCACCTACCCAATCCTCGTTACCGCCGACTTGAAGAAAGCCTTCCTGCAAATCCGAATTATGGAGGAAGAACGGGACTCGTTACGATTCCACTGGAAGCATCCAAACACTAGTGGAATTGAAGTGTACCGTTTCACCCGAGCGTTATTCGGTCTCACATGCTCGCCATTTCTCCTCGGGGGAGTGATAAACCAACACCTTGACAATTGGGAAGAGCGATACCCAGAGATCGTTAAGGAACTGCGTGAAGCAATATATGTCGACGATCTAATGAGCGGTGGAACAACTGTTGAAGAAACCGAGCAAAAGAAAGCAGCTGTTGTTGAAGTGTTCGAAGATGCAACGTTTAGCATCCATAAATGGCATTCTAACGCGCCAGAACTCGAACCGACTAACGAAGTACAAACAGAACCCGAAGAGATTACCTATGCCAAAAGAAAGCTCGGAGGAGTTGATCAACCAGAAGGGAAACTACTCGGTCTTCCATGGAACAGACAACAAGATACGTTAAGTGTCACCCTGACAAAACAATTCGGAACAACAACGAAAAGAGGAATCCTTTCAAAATTAGCCAAGATATATGATCCGTCAGGACTTGTGTCTCCTACTATGTTAGTAGGTAAACTAATTTATCGTGATGTTTGTGACGCAAAACTACCATGGGATGCCAGCCTGCCATTACCGTTAACTAAACGATGGAAAGAATGGAATGATTCCCTTGAAACATTTACGGCCCCTCGAGCACTTGCACCACATCGACAATCGGTATCAGAGGTTACTCTACATGGCTTTGGGGACGCAAGCTCTCGTGGAGTATGCGCAGTAGTTTACGCGGTTGTCAATCAAGGAGAAGAAATCACCCAAGAACTGGTTTGTGCCAAGTCAAGAATTGCGAAGCGTAACTTAACAATTCCTCGACTAGAACTAATATCCGGGCATATGGCAGCAAACCTCGTGACCAATGCCCAAGCAGCACTCAGTATCCAGCGCGTGACCCTTCATTGTTGGCTCGACTCCACGGTCGCTCTTTATTGGATTAATGACCAAGGCGAGTATCACCAGTTCGTGGCCAACCGTGTCAACAAGATCCAGCAACACAACCAGATAACTTGGCATCATGTTCCAACCACAGATAATCCAGCAGACATAGGAAGTCGGGGAGGGAATGTCGTGAACAACGAGCTGTGGAGGAAAGGTCCAACGTGGTTGAGCAACCCATCTGAGTGGCCACCAGACAAGCGACTAGAAGCAACTGCAGAAACTAAAGCCGAAGCCAAAGTAATCAAAGAGATCCTTGCTGTTGCAACTATTGAGCCGGACATCTTTGACGAACTGCTTGACAAATACCAGTTATCTAAGGAACTAAGAATCGAGGCGTGGATTAATCGGTTCATCTCAAATTGCAAGAAAGACGGCCGTGAAAGGGAAGTTGGTCCAATCAAGACGAGCGAGATCAAACAACAACAACTGTGGTGGATACTACGGGTCCAAAGAGAAGCGGAAGGAGACCTTCATTTCCGAACTGACCAAATACAGCTCAACCTTCAGCCCAATGAGGACCAAGTACTGGAATGTCGGGGAAGAATCATAGGTGAATATCCCATATACCTGCCGGATTCACATCCATTCACAGCTAAAGTGGTATTTCAAGCTCACATGGCTACAATCCATGGAGGGATCGGGATCACGATGACAAAGGTCCGAGAACGGTACTGGGTACCACGACTTCGCCGGTTGATAAAGAAGATTATGAGAGCATGTCATGGATGTAAGCGGTTTCATGCGAAAGCCTACCAAGACCCACCACCTGGAAGCCTGCCAACCACGAGAACCCAAGGAACTACACCATTTCAAGTACTCGGTGTTGACTTCGCAGGGCCAATACGGTATTCACTGAAGTGCAAGAAGGAAGCAAAGGCTTACCTCGCCCTATATGCATGTAGTCTTAAGGCCCGTTTACACTTGCAATTTTCGCTGCGATTTCTAGTGCGATTTTCGTCTTCTGATGCATGTGAACGAGTAGATGAGTTATGAATGATATAAGTATATGTACTCTCATCTGAACATTCATAACTTATCTACTCGTTCACATCCATTAGACGAAGAAAATCACACTAGAAATCGCAGCGAAAATTGCAAGTGTAAACGGGCCTTTACAAGAGCTGTACATTTAGACCTAGTGAAGTCATTAACTGCTCCAGAATTTATTATCAGTCTAAAGAGATTTATCGCACGCAGAGGAAGACCCGAACTGATTTACTCAGATAACGCGGCTACATTCCAAGCTGCTGCCAAGTGGGTGAAAGAAGTAAGAGAAGACGAAAAGCTTAATGATCTACTAGCCAACCTCTCCATCGAGTGGCGATTTAACCTAAGCCGTGCCCCTTGGTGGGGAGGGCAATTCGAGCGTCTGATTGGGGTGTTCAAAAGTGCTTTTCGTAAGTCAGTCGGCAATGGTAATTTGAATTGGATGGAGCTTGAAGAAGTGGTCCTAGACATCGAAAACACCATCAATAATCGGCCACTAAGTTATGTAGAAGACGATGTCGAGTTACCTGTTATGACCCCTAATTCCATCCTGCACATCAACCCAACCTATATACCGGAATTAGATAGTCACCACATTCCAGAGAAGGACCTCAGAAAACGAGCGAAGTACTTACGTAAATGCAAGCAAGCTATGTGGAACAGAGGACTCGAGAGTACATTCGTAGTCTTCGGGAACAAAATCGCCTGACGGAGAAGAAAGATACATCCTATCCTAACGTTGGAGATATTGTGATTATCAAAGAAGATCAGAAACCCAGAAACGTGTGGAAACTAGCGATGGTAAAGCAATTAATCACGGGGAGAGACAGCGTTGTGAGAGCTGTGCGGTTGAAAACTGGAAATGGTCATTTAGAGCGGGCAATCCAACATTTGTTTCCGCTGGAGTTAAGTTGTGACGCGGAAGAACCAAGTCAGCTAAACCCAGAAGCTCCGGAGTACAACCCTCGACCACGAAGACAAGCCGCAGCCGTAGCTTCACAACGAATTCAAGAAATCGTAAGACAAGAAAACGAGGAACATTGACATGGAAAATAAACGTTTACGTGTAATTAACATTCATATTTAACCAAATTCTAAGAACATTAATGTAGACATTGTTTGTTGAGCACAAAGGACTCGCCTAATTAAGTTCACCCAGTCCAAGAAGTTGCATGTATATGTCAATTGAGAATATACATGGGGGAGTGTGTCGGGAACTGAGTATAGCGGAAGTTCCAAACCGGATGTAGAGAGGGCGTTATGCATGTATTGTGAAGGGATTGTGAGAGTGTGAGAAAACCAGAGATGTGACAAAATATATTATTGATATTTACTTAAAATTCAACCATTTGTGATTTGTTGTGAACACGTTCTAAGGGAGGCATAGAAATTCACAACATAGTAACTTTATTTAGTTTGACAAAGTGACAATGGCTCGCCAAACACAAAACAAGCTTTTGAACAAAGGGAGAACTAGGGTGAGGCGGTTTTTCGATAAACCGAAAAAACCGATGTTTTTTTAAGACCGAATTACTCGATGACGATGTTTATACTTTTGGAGAAAAACCGGAAAACCGAAAAAACCGGGGGGAAACCGAAATCGAAACATACTTATACGAGTTTCTTGCAAATGAATCAAGTTTTGGCATTTACACACGAAAACTAAAGAGATTTTGTTTGAAATTTGATGACATCTTCAAAATACCTTACGTTATAAATACCATTCTACAATTTCGCACGAGCTTGAAGTCTTGAACGGATAAGCGGATCAAGCGATGGTGAATTTTGATTCGCTAGTAATAAAGGCGGACGTCTGCGAAGACAGGTCTAAAATATTCAATAGCGTGTGTTGTTGTCTGTTTTAAACCGATTTTCGAACATATTTTTTTTAAAAACCTGTTCACTCGGTTTTTTCGGGTTTTTTGGTCGGTCTTCGGTTTTTTGTAGAAACCGCCTCACACTAGGGAGAACTTTTATTCGTGGGAAGGCACTGGGAGAAGAAATGCAAAGTCACTACAGGGAGTTACTAATAAGTAAAATAACTTACAAGTTCCACGCTACCTTCTTTCATCGTGACGTCATAAAACATGAAAGTTTCTACTGGCTTTTGACTGTCTTTTCAACTTCCGGAAAAGACACTCTACTGATTTCGGTAATATTATTAGTATAAATTTTGCATACCAAATAAGCTTTCGCGCATTCTGATTGGCTAGTTGACTAGTAAATCTGAGGCATTATTTACTAGCAGACTAGTAAATAATGCTTTTCAAAAAGAACGATCCGGCAAATTTGGTTTGAAAATCGACGAAATATTGAAAAAATCGTTCCAGAAAACGAAAAAAGCACAAAATGTTGCATTTAGCTTGAAAGGTAGGATTTCTTTATTATTTTACTGTGTCAAACATATTCACGGACAATTTAAAACTTATTTAAAACATTCGCTTCAAACAATTTGCAAAACCGGCTACCCGACTGTTGGGAAAAGCTGTGATATTCTTTCTAAAACAATTTTGTTTTGTATCCTATCAATTTCCCTATTTGAACGATAATATTTCTTTAGATATGTCATGTTTTCATTGTGCTGTAAGGTGTTCTGACCGCTGTATTGTGTTTTCGAAACTTGTAAAGTAAAAAGTGTTATTAAAACTTTTTTTCGAACGATATAGTTTCACATTTCATTTTACCAAATTCCTCAGCCATTTCCTGAAGAAATTAATGCTAAACAGAAGCTATTTTTAATTCTAAGTCTGGTGAAAGAGTCATTCCGTTATTGTGTTTATATTCCAAGCAGAAATCGAGAAAAACAACTTTGTAATAAAGCAATAAAGTCACACAAGAAGCCATTTTGAAAGCGTGTGCGTACAAGAAACACTGCAACACTATTAGTGAACAGGCCGAAAACAGTTTTATTTCTGAAATTTAATTGAACTGATATTTGAATGTTGTTTTATTCATTAAAAATTTATACTAAAACAATTATTCGCCTCAGGCTCAGTGATTACGGTGAATATTCACCTCGACTTCGTCTCGGTGAATATTCACCGGTAATCACTTCGCTTTCGGCGAATAATTGTTAATCCCCGAGCCGGCGGCGCGAAGCGCCGTGCGAGGGTACTAATTCCGCCCGGCTATTTACACCCGGGTGTTTGAAAACATAGCGAAGTGCAAAGTTGTCCTCCATTATGTGATGGACGGTCTTCGACGTTATTGCGCATGCACGTGTAATAGCTCGCACTAAAAAAATGTTTTTCATTTTGGAAAGATACTTGCTATTTTAAAATATTTTTTGCGATGTATTTCGACATTTAACTGGAAACAAGCCTGCAGTTTCATGAATTAGTGGCTGTCAACTGTGAAACAAAGTGTGAAAGGCATGCATAGGCTGATAAACACGAATTTTGTCGAAGACGAGCCAGATGGTTTTAATATAAAATTTAATTGTTGTCTTGACTCTTGGCTATCTTGTCATCTTGGGTAAGTGTTATAAAACTTATGAACATTTCAGTATTAAAATTTCATACCGTACTTGCATGCTTTGTGTTTTCGATTTTATTCACATATCGGCGAAATTTTTATGCCATTCAACTCAATATTTAATATATTTTTATGCAAGCTGGTATTTACATGAAAATGTATGAATGTAGTACGTGATTTTAAATATTGTTTATTTGGGGCAATTAATACAGCTTATCGTGTTTTTATGCGTGTTTATAATGGTCTTTTACCTGTAGCAAATATGGCTTCACCAAAATATAACTCAAAAACTAGCTTTTGCTTATATAAAACAAGTATATTTCACCGTATTTTCGAGCAAACTACTGACTATAATGCCAACAAAGCGAGTGTTTCAGCTTCCCTTGCGGTTCCACGGCAAAGTTTCGAAACGCTTTACCGTTACATTTTACATTAACTTTTAGCCGATTGAAAGCCACATAACATATTCCTTTTAATAACAAATTATGAAAATCAACGATTCTTTTGGTAAAAAATTATATCCTACTGTTTTCTCATATTATTTTCATGTTACCATAGCGACTATTATTATTTTAAACATGGAGTACTTGATGTTGAATAGAATTTCTATACTTCATCTGTTAAAAAAGGCGAGGGGTTGCTGCATGCATGTATTTCTAGTTAAACAATAATACAGTTTTATACAGAGGTATCATTGTCATTTACATTCATTTACGTTTCCAAAGCAAGTAAGTTGGGCATTAATTTTAGTATTATGACCGTTGGTTATCATTTAATATATCATTGTGGTTCGAAGTTTCATGCTAAATTTAATAGTAAATAATCTATTATAATTTCCTAGCAAGCTTTTTTAGTTTCTCTTTGTTTCATATCAATGTTTATATTAAATTAAATTAAAAATTGAATACAAGGACTGCTGCTTGCAAAAAAATTCGAACCTAATTGATAATGTCATGATTCATGAAAACAGCTAAAAATTACAAAATATGTGGTGAAGCTAGTCATAGCAAGTTAGCAACTGATACTGTGAAAATTTAGGAAACAATGCAGTTCTATACACACTATGCATAATGCCTCAAATTATACAATTTGGCATCTGGCTACCAGCCTCGTTTTGATGCAACTTGTTTCCAGGTCCCGAGTTATTGTGCATATCATGTATGTATTGTAGAATATAGAATAAAACACTTTTCTAGGCCTGCTACTTCAAGTACTGCATACTTGCTTTGCATAATGCACAAACAAAGCAAAATACATAGTGTGTATACAATATCCAGATTTATCCTTAACTCGCCTTATCTCGCCTTAACTCGCAAGGGTCAGTAGCCAGATTTTTCCTTAACTCGCCCTATCTCGCCTTAACTCGCATAGGCTCGCCTTATCTCGCGGCGAGTTAAGGTCCCAGAGCAGGCCTTAGTTATAGAAATATTATCTATAATAGCGAGTTTGTTCTCGGAATAAACGATAGTTCATGCCTTTTAGTGTATGAGAGAAATTGGGGAAGAGTTTTTGGTGTTCTTAAGTCATACGTGTTTGTCACTATGTCAGGTATATATTTCCTGCATGAGTGCGTTTCATCATTAATGATTTTCTTGTACTCACGAATGGCAAGATTATCCCGACGTTGCTCTAGAGACTGAAGAGAATCAGAAGGTAGCCCAATAATTTTCAGACTTCTAGTCTGGATACTCTCCAGTTCGTCTGTAAGGTATTGTGGCAGACCACCCCATATTGGGGCCGCATATTCCAGAACCGCTTCCTCATCTTTTAGTTGTATTTACTTCCGTTTCCTCATCTTTCAGTTGTATTTACTTCCGTTTCCTCATCTTTAGTTGTATCGGTTTATCTTTTGGTTGTATCGGTTTATCTTTTAGTTGTATCGGTTTATCTTTTAGTTGTATCGTTTTATGACATTGATATATTTGCACATAACATCAATTTGTAGCGCATAAACTCGATTGATACATTTCAGATATTTTGTCCGCTAAAAAACTTCATAACCACAAGATAGATGAGATAATAGGGTCGATGGACGTTATAATTATATGATATAAACAGTAATATTTCACACCTGAGTTCAAATATGCGTTCGGCATGATTCAGAGTCACTTATGTCTTATCCAATACAAAATATGATAAAAACTACGATTTTCTTGAGCGAAATATATTCAAACGAAAACATTTTGCAAATCAGTAATCACACCAACCTCGTGCGGAAGTAAAAGACCCTAGCTTGCGAGGTTGTAATCACACTTGATATTTGATACACGACATCCCACAACTCATTGCGAGCGTGGCCCTTTTCTTCTAAAATAGATACACCAAAAAGCGGTCTCAATCTATCGCTAGCTTGAAACTGTGTGAAGAATAAATCTGGCCAAAAACTGATCATAACAAAAAGGGGGGCAAAAATTAACTAAGTTAAAAAAAAGTAACGTGTGTGTGAATTTACTCAAACTAATGAGTAAATATTTACTCAAAATGTTGTGCAAATTATCAATTTACCGAGTATTTTACCGGCCCGCAGGCTAAGAGTAAATGGACTCGTAGATGGTGCCATGACATTCTGAGGAAAGGAAGGTGGACTCCAACCTCGTTCCCAGGGTCTCTCCTTCTGTCGTTTGGTCCAAATAGTGCGAATGGCAGGGGGTGGCGGAGGGGGGGGGGCAGCTCCCCCCAGTTTGTTGGGCAAGCAAAGCCAGTCGGGCAATATTCGCTTCACAGTCGGGAAATATTGGCTTATTATAAAAATAAGTGGGACAAATTCTGTCAATTTTGTGGGAAATTCTGTCAATTTTGTGAGAAATATGCTATCTAATAGGAATTTTTCGTAATTACTCCTCCCCCCCGTCGACAACAATATTGGAAAGTTTCTCCGGAAATTTTTTTTTGACAACTCGGGCACAATCCGAAAAAGTCGGGCAAATTTCTTTCCGCCCCCCTAATTTTTTCCTTCCCGTACGCCCATGGGCGTCACTAGGGAACACGATGGTAGAAATTATCCCGGGCGTTCTGTGACCCCCATCCGCGATCATATCAGATTATGTCAGCGGCTCAGTATTTAGCATTAATTAATACAATTCGAATTCGCGCGCGAATTATTAATTAAAGATATTATTTTAATTGAATATAATACACTTAAAAAACAAACGTGACCCTAACTGTAAACGCCTCTGCCCATCGGTACTAGTTCCAGGCCCCTGGACTAAATATGTGCGAAGGAAACGTTTTTATCGAAGAATATTTGTACTAGCTGTTGCGTTATAGTTTTACTTATTTATAACTTTTGGTTGTATGATCTGGACACAAGCGGGAAGAAATCGGTAATATATATACTTTCTATACGATATTGACTTGCTATTTATCGGTTATAACTTATATTAATGCATGTTTTGTATTGTATTGTATGTAGTTGACATCTTCTATCATCTATCGTTTGAACATTCTATGGCTATGCGTGTGTGTGTTCTTTGCGTGATACTTGGTAGTTGCTAGTGAACAACAACTCCCTTGATGTGCCCAGATATATGCGTCCCTATAAAAGTCGAAGTAGAACAAGGAATTGCGTTTTAACTAGTGGGAGTTACAGAATCAACGATTTCCCTCGTAAAAGCTACAACGAACCTTTTTATTCATATAAAAACACGATCTTAATAAGATATATTACGAGAAAACATTTGGCGAAGTGATTGGGGATTCTGTAAACTTGATTCATCGTGAAATTCTATCGAAATATTGGTCCTAAATACAGTTACGTGCTCGAATTTATAAAACGTTCACTGAACGTACGAACGAGCCATTTTGAATTTTCCATGTGGTCGTAATCGGAGGACTTCGGCGACCTCTCGGAACGACATCGGCAATTTGCAAAAAAAACTCGAAAAATGGCGGATAAAAACGTCGAATCGGGTGGAACTTCAAGTAAAACCGAAAAAGCTGATAAAACAGATAAAACGAACGCGGAAACTTTCAGTGCTACGACGAATTACAAACGAGTTTGATCCACATTTCGAAGAAAAGACCAGAAGATATATTTCACGATACAATTAAAGCGTGGAGAAAGCAAATCAACCGCGTTCAAGGAAAATTAGTAAGTTGTACTGAAATTGCATCATTACAAAACGACTGTTGCATTTTGGAACAATGCATGAAGGATTTAACGAAAGCTCACGAGGAATTGAAAAGTGTCATTGACTCTCCGGTTGATAAAATTGCTCTTTTCAGAAAATTTGAGGACATGAGCAAGGAAAACAACAAGGTTGTACAGCAAGTGTGTCAAGCAATAAGGGATATGAAATTTGACGCTGAGGACAACCATTCTGGGATATCTCGAAGATCTGGTAGAAGCCACATTTCTCGTAGGTCATACCGAAGTAATCTGCCCGATGTTCAAGGGTCAGCACTACGTCATCGAATAGACAGAGGAGGCAAGAACTGGAAGAGAATGCAGCCGTGCTCAAGGCCAAAATGCGTATTGCTCGTGAGATGGAGAAATTCGATCAAGCAAATCGATTGGCCTTACCAGAAATTGAAAGCAAACTACAAGAGATTCAAAACGAAGAGCGCAAGGTTAAAGAGAAAATTACTCTTACTGATGAAAGATTCAAGATTAGAGAGGAACTCGCCGAAGCGGAAGCTCGAATTGATGTCTGCACAAGGTTCGAGGGTGAAGAAGAATTATTCAGAGCCATTGAAGAGATCCCTTGTGGTGATAATGCGCACGATCGCGTCGAGCGCTTCCTCCAGTCTCAGTCGGCACCGGACGCATCACCTTTAACAGAATTGGAGCATCCTGGAAACCTCACCTCCAACCAAGAGGCAGGTCCTACAACACCTGTAGAGAATCAAGCGGTCAGAACGTTGAATCCTAACGCTCGTAACTATACACCACCTACAGCGAACGACTCCTCACAATATGAACAAGGACAACCGAATGTGACAAGTACGAACGAAGCTCATCACTCCATTTCGAACATAGAGAACCCGAACATCTTACAAACCCACCTCACTCTAAATAAGTTAGTAGAAAGTCATGCCCAAAGTCGTCTCCCCCTTCCAAAACCAGAAGTTTTTAATGGTGACCCACTAAAGTTTCCAATTTGGCTTAAAGCCTTTGAAACATTAATCGAAACACGTGCGACTAATTCCACTGAACGACTACATTTCCTCGGAAGGTACGTTGGTGGCGAAGCTAATGATGTCATAGATGGACATATGCTGATGGACGGAGAAGATGCCTATCTGAAAGCCAAGGAAATGTTATCTAAACGTTACGGAGATCCATAAGCAGTTGCCTCGGCATTCCGCAAGAAATTGGAATCCTGGCCTCAAATCCCACCACAAGATGGTTTGGCATTGCGAAGATACGCAGATTACCTGATGCAATATGAGAAGGCGATGGAAAGGGTCGACAGTTTGAAGGTTTTGAACGACGACCAAGAGATAAATAAGATGTCTTCCAAACTACCCAAATGGGCTCTCACACGATGGAGCAGAAAGGTTTACGCTTGGAAGAACGAGACGAAGAGATTCCCCCCATTTTCTGACTTTGTGAAGTATGTCGTGGTTGAAGCAGACATTGCGTGCGATCCAATGAACTTGAGCCAATGGAAGATAGAGATCTATTCAAGGGGACCTCGAAGACAAAGGGACTATGGAAATTTCAGACGTACACCTCGAGAATCAAACCGCGATGAGTTTGCTAGATCATTGGCAACAAAGGTTAATGAAGAAGATGCGAGTAAGGGCAAGACCCAAGACGTCCAATGCGCAATGTGTGGAAAGGCCCATGAATTGGAATCCTGTAAGATCTATATGGATATGGAGGTCAAAGCGAGGAAAGAGTTTGCAAAAACGAAAGGACACTGCTTTGAATGCCTTGGAAAGGGACATTTGTCGAGGGATTGCAAGAGACGAAAAAGTGCGACTCATGCAAAATGGCTCATCCAACATCCCTGCATGGAGACCTGAAAGGCGAATCTAAAGAGACTGCACCCTCTCGAACGGAAAACCAAACGGAACAACGGGCAGCCTATTGTACCAAATCTGGCACTTCCAAGGAAGAACGTGATGGAATAGTGAGTTCAATGATCTTTCCCGGGTGGTTGCAACATGCAAATCATCCCGAAAATGCCGTGCTCGTATACGCCCTCCTCGACAATCAGTCTGATAGCACGTTCGTCTCCGAAAGTACCCCTAGCAATCTTGGAATCGAAGGTCATCCGACACAAATTTCACTTTCCACTATGAATGTCGCAAACGAGATCATTCAAACCAGCAAAGTCAACGGCCTCGTGGTGAGCGACTTCAAGCGTAACTCTGAGATACAACTTCCGCGAGTATTCTGCAAGGCTATCCCAGTAAAGAGATCGCAAATTCCACGTCCAGAGATGGCAACAAAGTGGTCCCATCTACCAAAGATAGCAACAGAATTGTCACCCTATCATAGTGACATCGAGGTAGGATTGTTGATAGGTGCGAACTGTCCTCGTGCCATTGTACCACGAAGAGTTCTGCCCGGACGAGGTAACGAACCCTATGCTTGGGGAATAGTCGGAAACATAACTAACGACGAGGACGGTTCGGATGAAATCGAAGATGTCGTGCACAGAATCGCTACTCAATTATTATTATTATTATTATTATTACAACATCTTTATACACGGTAACTAATCAACCATATTACCTATCAGTATTTACAAAAATTATAAAGGTTGTTTTTCATTAGGCCGTGTTATTAAATACAAATTAAAACTCGAAATACTATTATATAAACTATTATAAAAATATTAAAAGATACTAAGAAATGTTTGGGTCGAAGCGATACGTTAAATATATATATTACAAATGAATTAAGTAGATTTAAAATTATTACTATTATAGTTCCAGTCTTTAGCAGCAGCATATCCGAATGTCCTTTTCATTGAATTTGTTTTAGGCTTCGACAACATCAGCATCTTGTTATTACTTCTTAAATTATATTTATCAGAATTTGAGATTTTAAACATAGTTGAAACGTTTTCAGGACATTGGTTTGAAAGGGCTTTGGCCACATATGCTAATTTTTGCTCCTTTCTTCTCTCTTCGAGTGTTCTCCAATTTAATTTCTTTAAAATATCCGTGGAGCGAATTTCATAGGTATCACCTGTGATTACTCTAGCTGCACGATTTTGTAGTCTCTGTAGCTTTTCTTTTGAACCTTCGCCACAGTTTCCCGAAACCATGGAGCAGTAATCAAAACTCGATTGCACTAAAGCCTGATAAATATATTTAAGAGTTTCAAGAGAGACAAATGGCTTTGCACGGCGCAGCATACCAATGCCCTTCGATACCTTTTTACTGATGTTGTCGATTTGCTCATTCCAACATAGATTGTCATCAATCAGTACACCTAAAGTCTTTTTGGAATAAACCTGTTTCAATAGTTTCCCCCCGCATGATACGCTAGTATTTTTTTGAATTTTAGCTAGTCTTTGACGGGTTCCAATGATCATGTATTCTGTTTTTTCAATGTTTAAAGTTAGCTTGTTTGAAAGAAGCCACTGGTGAATATTTTTCATTTCAGAATTTAGTGCTTCCTCCAAATTATTAATGCTATCTGAACATACTGTAAGATTTGTATCATGTGCATACATTGCCGGACAGGATTTATCCAAGCAATTTGGCAGGTCATTGACGTATAATAAAAACAAAACGGGACCAAGGTTCGATCCCTGGGGAACCCCACAACGTATTTTCCTGGTGGACGATGTTGCACTGTTCACCCTGCAGTATTGCGTTCTGTTATGCAAATAAGATTTAAACCAATCTAAGGCCTTATTTTGGATTCCATAGATAGATAATTTACTTAGGAGAATTCCGTGTTCAACCGTATGAAATGCTTTACATAAGTCCAGAAAAAGTACTCCGTTTATCATCCCAGCATCCATGTTAAGTAACCATGAATCCGTATTTGCTAAAAGGGCTGATGCGGTGGAATAATTTTTACGGAAACCAGACTGACACGAGCTTAGAATATTATTTTCAGTTAAAAAGGAATTGAGCTGTGTACAGACAAGTTTCTCAAATAACTTAGCAATAATCGAAAGAATGGAAATCGGTCTATAATTGCCTCGATTTTTTTTTCGCCAGATTTATGAATTGGAGAAATTCTTGCAGTCTTAAGATCATCAGGGAAAATTCCATGTTTGAGTGAAGTATTAAAAATAAATACTAAAAAAGGCGCCACGGCATCACTCGCATCTTTCAAAAGTTTGGCTGGGATATTATCATGTCCAGTTGACTTAGATGTCTTTAATTTCTCCAGTGCATTTAACACTTCATTGATATTAATGTTTTCGAAATTGAACTTATGTTGAGTTTTAAATTTCATATAACGTTTAAAATCAGTGTTAGCCTGCATGGCAGGCGGTATTTCTACGGGCAGCGAAAATTAGGGAAGCAAAGGAAATACCGTCTGCCGCAAAACTAGGGGTTTTTGAATTACCCGTCCGCTGGTGAACGGGAAAAACGGATTGGTTAGTAATTTTATGTAGTTGTCAATCAACGGCTAAATTCGGTTAAATGTTAATCATTAACCAAATGTTTTGACGTTTTGAAACTCTGCGTTTTGAAATTAGTTCACGTCAAGTCAGACCAGAAATGGAATAACATAATAAAAGAAGCAAATTAAAAGATACAAGCTGAAAAATAACACTCTAAATAGTGTTATTGATAGAGATTCGAACAAGAATATTTAACAAAGAAGATACGTCCGAAGGGGCCGAAGTTATGATCGGCGAAAGGTATGGGCTAGTCTATATTTTCGTTCAGACAATTACATGCGTATTAATTTGATAATATACTATCTCGCTTGACTTTCAAAGGCCATAAATCGCAATAATGTTGACATTTTACTAAAACTATCGATAGAAATTAGGAGATATTTCTTCACTGAATCGAACAGTGGGATTTCCATATAGGCCTATCAGTCATGTTCTGAACCAAAGATACTTGATAGATATTATATACGAACCTCCAAAGTATAAACAAGGGGCCGGTTGATGCAGTAATTATCAAATAACAGTTAAACTCTTATATACCCGTTGAATATGTATAGTTGTAAACAAATAAAAACTATCGTTCTATAAGGTTAAATACTTTCAGTTTGGTTGTTGACTGATGATGAATCTATAGTATAGACTTGCATGCTTTGTATTTTGAGCTTATTAAACCACCGTTTTAAGGCAGCTAAACGGCTAAACGGGCTTGGTTTATATTAACACATAAAATAAATTCCTTGATTCTCATCACTAGACACAGTCTACACTTTGAAATGTCGAAGACAGTGGGAGATTTATTTTTTATATTTTATATTTATATAATTTATATATCAATAGTTCGTATCTCCATAAACAATGACAGAATGACTGAGTTTCTTTAAAATACAATGAAATTTCACTCAAAATTCTGTTTGTTTCAAATTGGAAGTTTAAAATGGCAATAAAAACTCTATATAAAATATGAAAAAATTAACTGTCTTGAATTATTTTGTCGGGCGGTACATTTATATTGTATAACGAAAAATAAAACGTTTTCACGAGGATTTTAAAATTCAGTCGGGCGGTGATGAGAATCAAGGAATTTATTTTATGTTTGGCAGTTGTGACTTGGGAGCAGCTTGGGAGTGGCTAATTTTGAATATTTACTTAATTAATGCATCTATAAATAGCGTTGATGCTTCAGGGGCGGTAGTTCATTTACACCCAGTTTTGCGGCAGGCGGTATTTCCTACGTACCGCCTGCCATGCAGGCTAGGGGGGGAGGATACCAAAAAAAATTTTCCGGACATACCGGCGGCGTAAGAAATTGTACTTATGGATAATAATAGTAAATAAAAGTCTTTATTTGAATACTCAAAGCGGGACTAGCTAACAGTCGTGGGTAGAATCTCGTGGGCCGTGTGTAGAATGTCGCGAGTAAAAAGTCGTGAGTTGTGGGTAAAAAGTCGTGGGTCGTTAGTAAAAAGTCGTGGGTCCTGGGAAAAAAGTCGTGGGTCCCGAATAAAAAATCGTGGATCCCGATAAAAAGTCGTGGGTTCCAAACAAAGTGTTTCCGCATATTTACCTTTTTCCTTTTGGAATGCATATGCGTGTTTCTTTTCTGAGGCTTTCCCAAATGTACGTAGAGCGCATTAAGGATTTAAGGGTACGTAGTTGATATCGTAAGATCGGTTTATAAATAACCAAGTGTGGATGGAACAGTTCAACTTCACGTCCCATATAGCAGTCAACTATTTGGACGCTATAATCTTATAGACAGCTAAATTAATTATTGTAGTTCTTTAATAGGAATATGGCTGAAGGGCCACATGTACGAAAGCTGAATAGTGCTATCCACTAGATAGTCAAATTTTTATAACCGGCATATAATATGCTTTCAGAGCTATGGAACTGCGGAGTATAGATTATAGTTACCCATTTAATGAAATAATATGACATATCATTTGACATCTATGGTGGTCTTCATGTATATATATACAGTCATTTAATACTGTACTCTGTAGGTTACAAAGAAGATCGCCGCCGTTCTGCAAAATAGTGATGATATCGATATCCATATCGGTAATTTTGTTGTTGATATTATTGACATCGTTGTAAACATTACATGCAAGAAAATGGATCTCTAGACCGACCGATGTTGCTGTTATTTACCTGCTGAAGTCTATCCTAAAGGCTATTTATTTAATACTGAGATGTGGAATTGTAACGAAATAGAGAGATCTTTTGAATTCTGAAATATCGCCGCAAACTACAACAAACCTTGCTTGTAAACAATGCTACTCGGACTGTTATTAAAAGCGTTTTGAAATTTCCAAATTCCAACTTGCCATTGACTTTATGGAAATTTGATGCTCAAGAAATATGTAGTAGTATATACCTCCCTGCTATCAAACATGTATACGGTAAAATAATCCGACAAAAGCCTACTGAAAGCTGATAAGTCAAAGCGTGAATGTTACAAATACTGTATGTGACTGTATATTTGTAACTTTATATGTTTGACATTAGAGAATACAGACCACATAATAAATTTGATAAACACCTAAATTGTGACTTTGGCTTCACTGTAATTTCTTGATCGATGACTCTTACAGTAATACGCGAGAAATGTTTACTTTGACAATACATGTTAGTCTGTTTTATAGAGATCAATATATATAGTGTTAATGTAATGCAATGTAATGACTAATGCAATGTAATGACTAATGTAATGCAATGACTAATGTAATGTAATGTAATGGAGTTTGGGTAATGGTCGAGGGTCATATGTCGAGGGTCATAGGTCGAGGGTCATAGGTCGAGGTTCGGAAGTAGAGGTCGAGGGTCAAAAGTCGAGGGTCGAAATTCAAGGGTCGAAAATGGGAAATATTAATTTTTTGGGAAATACTACATTTTTGGCATTTGTTGTCAAAATTGTAAAGGTTCTCCTGATAACTAACTTCATTACTGTTAGTACAGAACATGCCTTGGGGCATAATTAGGTTCCTTTTTGTTTTTCGAGAAAGTGTAAAATTACTAATTAAAACTATTCGAGAACGTACGGTGCCGGTGGGGTGATTCGAAAGTATATTGTATTTATTGTACTATCAGAACGAATCGAGTCCCAGCGCAGCAAAAATCTCTCACAATTAATGGTCGTAAATTCTGAACCAGACTAAAATCACCCTGTTATAAAGATTCGTGCTTCGTGCATGTGATTTTTGACAGAATAACTAAAGAAAGTTTTTCTCGCAACTATATTATGAATATGAAACTGTCAATCGAACATGTGCACTTCCGGTGCAGACATGATGTTATAAAATATATAAATATCAACTGTTTCTCGCACATCCTAACGCTTTAAACCTCCAAAACCATACGCGGTATGAGGAGTATCGTTAAGATGAAGTTCTGAGAATTTCAGAACTCTTTCGCCTCCAAGAGATAACATATTTATACCTATAATCAAATTTCTCATGAGAGTGAAACGCCATTTTTGTATAATCGTCCGTGTTTGTATATTTTAAACTCCAATGTAAAATAAAAGATGTATGCTTTCAAACATGCATCAAACCTCGACTTTTAGTTCCACAAGCGAAACTTTTAGTTATACAGTACATAGCCATACGGCATAGCCATAGGCGAAACTAATATTGTTTTGCCGCGTTTAATGGTTGTAAAACTTTTAAAATGGATAAAAGTTTAGTATTTTCGACTTTCAACCCTCGACTTTTGACCCTCGACCTCGACTTTTGACCCTCGACGTATGACCCTCGACCCTCGACCTATGATCCTCGACACTCGACCATTACCCAAACTCAATGTAATGTAATGACTAATGTAATGACTAATGTAATGACTAATGTAATGACTAATGTAATGACTAATGTAATGACTAATGTAATGACTAATGTAATGACTAATGTAATGACTAATGTAATGACTAATGTAATGACTAATGTAATGACTAATGTGATGACTAATGTAATGACTAATGTAATGACTAATGTAATGTAAGGGACGGACCATTAGAAAAGTGATGGGGGTGGGTGGGGCAAAACCAAAAAAAAAAATTATTCCCAGAAAAAAATTAAGAAAAAAAAATCTTTCCAGGCATAGTGCAAAAAAAAAGATCCTTGCCTAGAAGATAGGCCAAGTGGTGTACTGGAGGGAGGGCTCAGGGAGGCTGAGCCCCCTTGTTGAAATTTCATGTCAAATCTTCCCCAAAGTCCAGGAAATGGCATTTCAGAGACTCTAAATTTAAAAATTTCCTTGGGCCTTCGGCCCTCGCTTCGGCTTGTTTTTAATAAGAATAACGTCAAATGTTTGTCCCAGAATTACTAGAATATACCCCAACAAAATTTAGAATTTCCAAAATATCTTATTGTACCTCCCCTCCCCTCCCGCCAATTCAGGGCACTTTGGAGAGCCCCCCTTGTTAACATTCCAGGACTACGCTACTAATATGCCTATAAATTTCACTTAAGGGGGCCCTACAGTCATTTTTTAGTCGAAAGCCAGCTTAAGTAGGGGACTCCACAGAGATTCGTTTGGCTGTATCTTACATGCAGTATCCATGAGTATGAGTACTTTTGCACACCAGAAAATGCATGCATACTGTGGTGCGCATGTCAAATAGAGACAATAACAAAAACATGTAAACAATACTTACTTGACTAAAAAATTACTGTGGGGCCCCTTTAAAAAAAATATATTTCCAACCGTCAAGTGAGAAAAAAAATAAAATTCTTCTATAGGTGTACAAAAAAAAATATTGCCTCCTAGAAAATCCCCCCCCCCCATCACTTTTCTAATGGTCCGTCCCTAATGTAATTAATGTAATGTAACGTAACGTAACGTAATGTAATGTAATGTCTGTTTTACTAGGGAAAAATTGAGAGATTTCACTTAAATATATATCTAGTATCTAACCATGTTAATTGCAGTAGTGACAAACGGCTTGTTCTCGATCTATTGTATCGCATTATTTCCTACTGAAGAATTACAATAGTTAGCTGTCTTTAAGATTATAACGTCTAAATATTTGACTCCTGTATGGGGCGTGAAGTTGAACGGTTTC